>PVJO010014966.1:0-46593 GCA_004026905.1 Hystrix cristata
TAACTGTAAATAAGGACAAAGAGGTGTAATAGATATTATATAAAGGGAGGATGGTGTGCAGAGGAGAGGAGTGCTAGAAAGAAAGAAGGGGAAAAGCAGAAAGGCAACAGGGGAAAGAGAGGGGAAAAGGAAAATATGGAAAATGATGAATGAACCTGATATAAATAGGGGGGGAGGGAGGAGAGGGGAGGGGCGGGGGAGAGGGGGAGAACCAAGATGCACCATGTATAGGTACAGAATAAATGTAATGAATGTGATCAATGTATGTAGAATGTACCAAACATGCTCTTGGTTTAAAATAAAAAAAAAAAGAACAAAAAAAAAAAACATTGGTGAACATAGCCATGTTTGTAGCCATGAAGACACGTCTTCTTCAGCTCAGCGCAAAACACCTAACCTCCGTAAATCATTTCCATATCTATTTGTTTCCACTGTATCTTTGAATTGTATAGTCAGAGTGTCTTCTGCCAATCAACAGCCCACTCTTCTCCATTTCAGAAGCTCCGTGGTTCCAGGCAGGTCCAAGATTAGGCAAATGGTCCAAAGTACCCTCCCTAGATACAAGTGAAGTAAAAGGGAAGCCGATGGCTGCCTGTCAAACAAAATAACTACACAATGATACACTGGGAATCACTAATCCCAACCACAAGATAGTCTCTAGCTATTATCAGAGCTTTAAAAAAAATAAAATCAATGAATGTGGCCAGGCCAGAAACATTGTGGTCCTGGTTGCTAAGCACCACTTCGCTTCATCATCCAGCCTCTGATGTTTCGTGATTCTTTCTAAAATGGTTGTGTGTGTGTGTGTGTGTGTGTGTGTGTGTGTGTGTGGCCATTGTTTTTCTAGAAATAAGAGATTAGAAGGTATAGATACTTTAAGAGTAGGGTAGGGAAAAGAAAAAAGAGTAAAGAGAGACCCATGATAGTCCATCACACTTTTCCTTTTTTTCTCCCTTTCTTCCTTTCCCCCTCCCTCCTGCCATCCTGTCTTTCTTCCTTCCATTGTCCTTTTGGGCAATGGGATTATTTCCATAGAAGAACATGGAAAAAAAAAAAGTGGAGCCCCTCAAAGATGGAGCAAAGAACCCTCATCCTTGTTCCATCTCCCTTTCCAGGTATTACTTTTTCTCATTAACTACAGAGACCATCCCACCGTGTCCCCGGAATCCATAGAAGATCTGATAACTACTCGTGCGGTAGAAAGATCTTCGGCAGGGGAGCAAGTGGAGTCAGAACACTCTCATTCTCATTTGGAAGTGGATTAAGCCTCTGTTCTGCCATGTCCCGAACCAGAAGACCAAGACCAGCCAGGTGCTCAGGAACAACAGTATCTCAAAGGAGTAAGTCAAGCAGGTGGCAGGTGGAAGGGGCAGAAGGCTTAGTTCCCATGCTTCTACAAGAATAGCTTTCCTCACAAGTGGCTCCTTTCTCAGGACTCCACTGGTTTTCCAGAATTTGTTAAATCACTTCTGTGAATTATCTCTAAAGCATATTTCAATCACAGAGTTCTATACTAAGATTTTAACTCAGCTGTAGTCTATGCAACTTTTCTTTGGAGAAAATACTTTCTGAGGGGTCTTCAAATATAGTCGATTTATTTATTCGTTAGTTGTTCAATAAACATTATTAGCATTTTTCAGTATTCTATTATTTGTTAGGCAAGTCACACAGTCAGAATGCCTGGTTACTCTTTTTTCAAAAAAGATGTATCACAAGTGACAGTTTGGGAAACAAAGGATTAATTCCGTTTTATTCTTTATAAATGATTTTCATAGCCACGTACATAACACATAATTACTTTAACCAACTTCCCTTTATGAATTTGACCCAATTAAAATATTTTAGCTTCAATGTTGTTCCATTTTAGAAACACATCTTCTTGACAGTTTCCCAAATTATAGCAACCGTCAGGGGGTTTTGTTACAATTTAGATCTATAATGTCTCCCAGAAGTTTCATGTTCAGAGGTGGGGCCTGGTCAGAGAGGGTGGATAATTGTAGACATACCTGGGAGCCTGTATTCTCCTCCCTGGCTCCTCCTCCCTTGTCCCTCTGCTCCCTTGCGGCCATGGAGTGAACGGTCTCAGGCCCTTCTACCATATTGTTTTTGCCTTGGAGCCACCTAGCCATGGACTGAATCCTTTGAAAACTATAAGACAAAATAAACCTCTCTTCCTTTTAAATTGCAACTTCAGGAAAGCTAACTAATACAGGGGGGTTTTTTGTACAAAAATTACACACTGAAGAAATGATGAAACTATGGAAAATAATGTTATAAGAAAAAGAAAAAAAGTAATTCCTCAATGGATCAACTTTACTTTTCTCTTTCTTTTTTTAGTGCTGAGAATCAAACCCAAGGCCACATGCATGTTATGTAAGCACTGTACCACTGAGCTATACTCCAGCTTCCTACCTCTATTTTAATTTCTGCTATATCTTAATTACTCTACAGTATATAGCCATCTATATTAATTTTCAATCTACCTTTCAGTTGTTTTGTAAATGTAGTTGATGTGTCAATTTACTCTTCCCAGTTATGACTGGTGAAGACTGCATAACACTCCATTGTGTTGGTGCATCACAGCTGTTAGGCATTCAACCAGACAGCAAGAAAAACTCAAAAGTGTAATGCCAGAGGGTGTAGCTCTGTTCACAGGGGCCTGTCTCTTCTTGTCTTACCTCACCACTGGCCCATGATAGGACCTCACCTGACTATACAAGGACTTCTCAGCTTATCCTGAACTCCAAGTAACTGAGAAAACTGGAAGTGTTAACCTCCAGAGTCCTATTTTTTTTTATTATTATTTGGTTGGGGTTTTCTAGCTCTTAGCCACCATCATATCCAAGTCATTCTTGGTTATCTCCAGTCCCACTTTCCAGGAATATCTAAGTACACACACACACACACACACACACACACACACACACACACACACACACACATATTGGAAATAAACTCACAAGCTTCAGGGCTAGAAATTTTTAAGGGTTTAGGAAATATGTACTCACCTAAAATAATACACCTCTTCTACTTGGCATTCTGTGAGTACTTGGATATTCTGAGTAACACTTTTGTTATCTTCCAAAACATTGAGCAACACTGCACTTTCAGTTGTATATTACAGAATACCTAGGCCTCCACTTTTTCTTCAACCAGCTTTTCGTTTGGATATACCATGGCTGGTTATTTTGATTATGTTCCACATCTGTTCAGAGGGTTTTGACAACAGGAGCCTATAAATTTCACCTCTTAGAAATATTCCTTTTTGCTGACCTCTTACTGTTATTCCTTGTCATTCTTTCTCTAAAACATGCTAAATAATTCCAACCTTCCAAAGCCATTTACACCTTTCCAATGCTTGTAACAGGTACATGGACTGCATAAATACTAACGAGGAAATCAGTCTCTGAAAAGTGCTAAATAATCACATTGTTGGAGCTATAACAGCAATACAAAGTACTTTCATTTTCACAAGTACATTTTGAATGCAATAAAATAAAGAGTGTTAGTTAAACAGAGACATTTGCACCATGGGAGGTTGTAGAACTATTCAAAGGTAGCATTGATAGTGGTTAATATATGAAAAGGGCTGTTGGGAATAGATTATTATTATTATTTTAAGTGGAAATATACTTATAGTGTTTAAATGGAACAGGACTGCAATCTTATTTCAATAGGCCATCAAGTTCTTGATTTTCTAAAAAATACAAATTTGCATGTACTTAGTATATATCATTGAATGAAAACTGAAATGCTTACCTTCTTTTTTCCCTTAAACCTTCCATGTTTAGTACATCAAGGTTAGTATGATGCAACTGGAATAAACTACTAACTTAAAGATCAACTTTGATTCTCAGCCACCACAGTCATGCAAAGAATAGTGACCACTTTCTTCAGCTGTCATCAGAGCTCATATGTCATTAAGGAAATGGAATCCTAGCTTTTGTCTCCACCTAAGAACCCTATTACTGGGACTCTGAAAATTAGAACTCTATTTCAATCTTGAACACCAACCACCATGCAGTATTTTGTGCCAAAAATAAGTGCATTCTAGACTTTATCCCACATTCCTTCCAGAAAAAGTCCACAAACTGCACTTTGACACTCACTGACATTTTGAAGAATTTTTTTTTACCTTATATGATCACAATAATAGAGATACATGTGATTAAAGCAGTACTTCACTTTGGAAATTCTCTTTTTCCCTTTCCCTACCCTCTGATCACATTTCTTATATAAAGAAAATTTAAGGATACACTGAATCTCTTTGGCACTAGACCCATGGTGATTAAGCCTCAAATAGTATTTCATTAAATATCACTTTAAAATATTCTACTGGCTAAAGTCATTGTACCCTAGGAAGGTAGGAAATATCTACCATTGTCTCTGCTTCTCCTTGCTGCCCTTATAACTCTATAGTCTGTTGACAACACTGCTATCTTTAGGGCTCAAATCTCTAAAACACTGAAAGAACCCCCCCATCAAAATAGCCATAGTTCTGGATCTCATGGAACTTACAAACATGCCTATTAGTCTACCTACTTGGCAGGCACTGACTGGCAAGAATCCCAAACTCTCCTTCATTTTGTTTGAAGCCTTTCCATCCCAATTGTCAAAAGTTTTAGTTTTGCTCATCAAACATCTTACCAGACCCTAGGAAAACAGTAGGACAAATTGGCCTAAAACAGACATCAAATGAAATTATATATCACTCACTCATTAGCTGTTCGATATGTTACCTAACTTCTCTAAGTCTCAGTGTCCATTTGTATAAAATAGGATAATCATTAGGTGTATGAAATTTCACTATTATAAATATTTAATAAAATGTTGGTGAAATAGTTAGCTCAGGCTTTAACACAAAGTAAGGCAAATTTTTTCATTATCTTTATTTTTACTTTGTGCTTTCGCATTTACCTCAATAATGATAACTTTCCCAGGACCAAATGATTATATTCTCTATCCATGATCCATAGGTTGATTCTTTATGCTGCGCTGCTGCCTTATGATTTAATCTGAAAATTATTTCTTGTTTGAACTTTTCACCTAGATTATAAATGCACTTACAGAAGGGATCATATTTTACACTTGCTGTTGGAAAGCATTGAAGAGGAAATCACTTACTGAATATTCTAGGTTCAGAGAGCTCTGCACACTGTCAGTCAGTCAGCAAGATTTACTGAGTACCTGAGCACTACATACAAAAATTATCAAATTGTTTACCTGAGTGGAACAATCTTTTCACAGTTTTTTTTCCTATCTTATAGAAGGCTTATGTTTAAAATAATGGAAGCACTCCTCTCAGTGTAGATTTACACTGCCAGCAAATCTTTCTGTTTGAGTAAGTATAAACATCACCTCAATGTGAGCAGGAAGTTCAAACTCTGTTAGAAAATGTTCATGTACAATAAACACAAAGTAATAATGATATCATAATTTCAGTCCAAGTCTGCAGGGAGCTTGAGAATCCCAACATCATATAATGTTACAATTTCAAAATACTTTCAATGAGCATCTGTAGGAATAGAGTTATAATGCTTTTTTTCTTAAAGATTTGTACCATGACATGAATTCCCCATTAAAGCGAACTTGGTGTTAGTATCTAATTTAAAATGCTGCAGAAATGACATCATCGCCCAACATCTGTTTTATCAGCCGATGATTCTGTTGTAGATTATGATGAGGAAGCTATTTCAGCAGAAGTCAAGAGACTTTAATACCATCATTATCCTTCAATTTCTCTCCTAGTGTTCTTATATCAGGCTCATATATAGAAAGGCAGAGTCTAGTCTGGGGAGACCACAGAATATCACCTTGGCCCATTCATAGATTCCAGGCAGGGCCCCACTTTAACTGCTCCAAAGAAATTATTTCCTATTTATCTAGCTTCAACTGTCAAATGCAATTTCTAGAAATTCAGAAAGGTAACATTTCCTAATTTCAGTTCTTATTTTAACAAACTATACCTTTTCTTGACCCCAAAGTAAGTCAAGTTGACAAATCTATAGACAAGGCGATAACCTACCTACTGATAAGGTATGTAGATATTATTTCATGGATAAGGATTACCAGTAAAAGCCATAATACAGTTCTTTGCAAAGGTAACTGCAATAAACTATATATGATTAATAGAAGATTATTTTTGCTCATTTCAGCTGTCTGAAACAATCCACTCAGATTAAACTCATTATTAAATCTCCAGTTCCAAATCTCAAACAGGTCTTCCTTCTAGGAAGTAGGTCTTCCCTCACATGCTGAAAAGTTAAATAAGGAAAGTTTCTTATGTGTGCATAATACTTCACAATAACCTGGACATTAACAAACCAAACCTCCCTAACTTTCACGGTGACACTAAGTATTATGCACACAGTTCTTCAGGTATATATTTCTGAAAGAAAGTCTGAGCAAGAGAGGAGAATCCATGAATTTCTTGAGTGACACAAGACAGAAGTATAAACTTGTTCTTCCCAAGTACTTTTTAAAAAAGAAAAAATGTTTAAGGTCTGCTCCAAGTAAAAAATAGTAGGTACAAACATAAATTCACTACAATTACTATTCTTAGAGAGAAAAGAGTCCTTCAAATAAAGAGATCAGTTGTTCACATCAGTTGTAATTTTTAAAAGTTGAGTATATTATAAGCTTCCAGCACACAGTCTGACAAAGGGTAGACATGCAGTGAGTAACTATCATCTTCCCACACCACTCAAAATCAAATAAGAATAGGGGCAACAAAAACTTCATACTACTGACGTTCTATATCTTGCTCCCACTTTCTAGTTCAGAGAGCAGGGACCAGATGCTGGAGGGCAGAGATTACCTCTTTTAATCACCACTCGATTTCCAAGTCCTAGATGAGTACCTGGCACATAACAAGCACTCAGTAGGTCACTGTTGGTCAACTCACTACTAGCTCTTCCTCTTCCTCCTCTAATCAATTCTGTCTCTGCACCCTCTAATCTCAATGCATCCTAAACCCAAGAGATAAGAATAGAATAGGGCAAGGAACAGAGAAAGCAAAGTGGGTACAGGCTGCGTACCTGGAGGAAGGAGGCTTCGAGGCTTGGGATCATGCACTCAGGTTTGGATTACATGGTCTTTTTTTTAGCTCTGGCTAAATCGTCTGTAAAAGCATTAAAGATTAATGCACTAATGCACTATTAGGACTTGACTGTTCATTATAGTAAATGATGCTTTGTTTGAAATTTGTAAATAAAAAATAATTTCTTCAAATTTCACAGAGGTTTCCATCCAAATCAATAAGACCCTTAGAATCATTCAGAGTGGCAGGAGATTCAAATGGGAAAAAAGATTTTAAAATGCAAATCAATATAGAAATCCCATAAAAAGACTGAAGAACATTATCTGTTAAGAAGAACAACTAGGTTCTTTATTTTCTGAAACAAATTGAACAAGGCACAGTGTATTGAATCACTTCAAAGGGTTATCCACCTCCAGATTAGGAAAATATCACATTCTGGGATGTCATGATATTGGCAGGTTTATAAATCAGGTTTTGCTCAATTATTTCATAAAATATAAAATTTGATTCTCTAGTCTTCATATAAACAGGTAAACTGCTCCAAAGTAAAAAATAGTAGGTACAAACAGTATTGCTTACATGTGTACATACAGTCATATACACACACACTACAAACATCTACATTTGATCTGTATTTTATAAAGAAACCATAAAAACATTTTTAAAAAAGATCAAAATTGTATTCTAGACTCCATCCAGTTGAGGCTTACTTCCCATTATTTCTCATTTCATTCCACTGGATCGAGCATTATTTTCCCCCAAAATAATGCAGCACAAATAATTGGTTAGCACTGTCGGAATAATGCTAAATATGTAACAAAATGATGTTAGGACTCTATTAAAACTTACACACACATACACAAACACACTTAACCCTTAGCAACATATAGGTCAAAGATTATTTTCTTCATTGCTTGAATCAAGAATTTAAACTATTTGACAGTGTTAAATATTTGTAGAACACTGTAAAGGAGAAATGTAGAATTTCTAGTCAAGAGAAAATTTATATTGTAATAGTTAGTGGTTGGTTTTTTAAAGTCAGTTGAGTAAAAGCTGAGTAAAAAGACATATTTCTTGAAACAATGAGGTCTTTAGCACGCTGATATTTGGGAATTAGGTGTGGGAGAGGAGGACAGGATGCTAGACTGCTACAATGAGTTATGCATACTCTCCTTTGAATTGAAATTTCAGTGCTGGGGGTTGGGGATTTAGCTCAGTGGTTAGAGTGCTTGCCTTCCAAGCACAAGGCCCTGAGTTCAATTCCTAGCACCAAAAAAAAAAAAAAAAAGAAATTTCAGTGCTGTTAGTAAAATAGGATATAATTCTAAAAGAATGTTGGAATATTCTTGAACATATATGCCAAATTGCTAGAAAGCCAGAATAAGGAGGCATACAGTTATTATGCAGAAAGAATTTGTTTATTTCAAGAAACTTAGTGCTCCAAATCAAAGGCCAAAGGTCACTTTCCCCATATATGCACTAAATAAATGTTGGTTTAGGAATAAAAATTGAATGAACAGATGAATGAATGAATGAATCTGTACCTTACCTTCTAACAAAGTATGACTCAAAAAACTTAAATACCTTGGGGAAATCACACTTTTAGAAAATCTAGCCCAAACCCCAGATCTCTGTCTGAGTCCTTGTCATCACCAGCACCAGGCAATTGAGACAGTTCAGGTGCCCACCCAATTCTTCAATGAGAAGAGAAGAGTCATAGTGAGTAAGAGAGAAACTGGTAGGAGAGAAGAAGTCAGAATCCAAAATCATAAATCGAAAGGATACGATCTGAACTCTGGTCTGTCCCAAGCAGGGATTTACCCCAGAAACGAGAGAGGAAGGAGACAGATGACTTCTGAAAGGTGGTAGTTCTTTCCAGGGAGCAAGGTTATCAACTAAGGAGTACACTAGCAGAAGCCAAGTACAGGGGAGGCTCTCCATTGACTGACCAGGGTTCCGGAGTAAAATGCTAGAACACTGGAGTATACTCATCTCCCATGCAGAGGTGATACAGCACAGAGAACAGAGCCTGAGACTTTGATCAGAAGATCTATTGAGAGTGACTGGCCGCAGAGAGATGGGAAGGCTTTAGCGTTAGCCCATCACTAGCTCAGAACTAAAATAGCCTCCACACACTTGGGGAGCCAAGCCTTATTTCTAACCATACCACAAATAGGGATGTGGCTACAAATACCATATCTATTTAGTGCCCACTGGTTCCATGATGGCGAGGACTGACCCCACAGGGAGCAGTAATTGAAAGAGTTTTTAGGACTTATAGGACCTGGAGGGTAGACAGGATATGTGGACGCTGGGACAGGTGAAGACTAATACTGTTCATCCATGCCATTCCCAAACACTACATGCTAGCCAACATTTCCATGTCACAAAAACTGTACAAAGGCAGGCTTGCTGATTTCAAGGACACATAATAGTGGACTAAAAGGTACTGACACCAAGAAGGTAGTAAAAACACTGTCACAATATTGATGTCCACTAAACAGAGAAAAATGATGGACATGGTGGATGGCATGACGATGAAAATACTAAGAATGTTTAAACTCATTACCAATGATATAAAATACCAACATACTATTTTAATGAAAACTGGCAAAGGATTTTTAATGATATTACATACACTGAGTGGTATTCTCATATACTGGTAATAAGCATACAAATTTAAAACTACAACTTGACTATGAGTATAAAAACTTTAAAACTGTGTTCAAACTCAGTAATTCTACTTCTAAGTATCCACCATGAGCAAATAATCTGAGATTCAGATTAAGATTTTTAAATCACAATTTCACCATAGTATTACTTGTAATACTATGAATATAAAACTACCTAAATGCCAAAAAGTGGGCAAATTTCAGTATGCATATTCTATGGAACATTAAATAATCATTAATCATGTTACTTTTGAAAAAAATTAGTACCATATTATCTGTTAAAGTAGATCATAAAAATCACGATATGCCATATGATTATAATCATGTGTGTATACGTATTCATAAAGATATATTTTTAAAATTTTTTTCGTATATATTTGCTCATATAGATCTCCATAGGTACACATGCGAACATAGGGACAGATGAAAACATACAGAGATAAGATGTAGTAAATAAGAGACTAAAAGGAAATTGACTAGGACTTTATTAAAGTGTATTTTTATTCTATCCTTTATTCTGAACTATGTTTCCTACAATGAACCTATATTGTTTTCTTTTTAGCCAGTAGTTAATTATTTTATAACATATTAATTTCTGTATACTTTACTATACTGTACTAATAAAAATTTAAAACAAAAGCAATAAATTCTCCTAGTGAAGATTAATAGTGACATTTACCTTTCTTATCTGAAATATTTTAACCTTTTTTTTTAACCAAGAACATGTATTGGTACATTGTATACATAATGATCATATTTGACATGGTTATTTTGTACCTGCACATGATATATCTAGGTTTTTATAATCAGTAAAGTAAGTTGTTCCTTTGTATTGGTGCACTTTTCATTTTAGATAGTGAGGCATAGCTTGGGGTCATACAGCTTTGCACTGGAGTTTCACTTTGTTCCTTATATAGCTCTATGATTTTAGGCAGATTATTTATTTTTCTCTGTGATGAAATTTCCTTATATGTAAAACATCCATAATATCACCTCAAAGAATTGTAAAGATTATTTAAGAAAACAAAACATTTAGCACAGAACCTGATGACAATCTACACATTCAATAAATGGTAGCCTTTTATTTTTTCTTTTGTGGTGCCGGGGATCGAACTCAGGCCCTTGTGCTTACAAGGCAAGCACTCTAATCACTGAGCTAAATCCCCAGCCCCTAGCCTTTGTAATACTATTTCCAGTAATTTTGCCTGGCCCAAGTTCCTGCACATGACCATACCCATTTCCCAATTGTATACATCTAGTCTTCAGTAACTAGGTTTATGATAATGGTAAATTAGCACCCTCTGCCAAGCAGTCCACTACTTCCAGGGTTGGAAGGGATAAAACCCTGGGATTGGAAGAGAAAACTATTTAGAACAACACAATTCATACAATTAAGTTCCACACCTTCACTGTCACTCATCCCAGCCTCATAATTACTTCCCTCCATATCTGAAGAGTTTAAAGTCACTGCTCCTTACAAACCTCTTGTTCAACTGCACAATGACCTATACTTCTGCACTCTATAATATTAATTTTGTGTCTCATAATTTGGCCTCCAAACATTGTCCTTTTCATCTTTATTATTTTTTGGAGTTTTGTTTACTCTTCATACAATTCTGAGCATATGTTGAGGTAAATAACTTGTTCAACACAGAGTCCCAGTTGCACTTTCCCCAAAGTAACACAACCAACAATTCACTGCAAAAAAGGAACGTGCATATACAGACAATGCAACAGCTGTAAATTAATATTCAGTCAAAAAGACTGAAGGAACACACATTGTTTAACTTGAAGAAGTGAAAAGGCTGTGCGTGGCCTGTTTGTTGGAGGTTTTGATACACAGAGCTATTGTTCACCCTAGTACTATATGAAAGACAGAAAGAGACAGAATTCACCATAGGAAAAGGGGTAATTAAAATATAATAAGAGGAAAAGCTCTCACTGATATAAGAAGAAAACAAAAATTTTCACTAAAGATAAGTCTCTTTAAATATGACATATATTTTTGGGAAAGTTATGGATTCTTCTTTGAGGTGGAATGAAGAAATGAGAAGGAAATCTGGATATAGAGTTCCATCTAAATTAGTGGCTAAAGATGGGATGCGTTTATTATCTCAGGTTATAATCATTTAAATATTCCACTTTAATCCTCTTCCTTAAAGACTGCATATGAAAGATAACCTATGTAGAGATGTTTTCAGATTTCTGCAATGTTTCTATTTGAGGCCAATATGGGACAAGGAGAAAAAACGATGCTATTCTATGCAGTAAGTGTCACTTGTGAATCACTTATTGAGTCATTCAAATAAATATTCATTGGGAACTGCCTCTGTGGCATTCTCTGCACTAGAGTTAGGAAAACAGGAGTTAAAAAGACCTTTAAGTCCTTACTCTCCCAAATGCATATTTTAAACAGACTCTTTTAAAACTAGAAGGATAACATGGTACATTCACAATGTAGATTACTCCAAATAAAATGATCAGAAATTCTCAGTATGCTTTATGCCCTGAAAGTGGATGGATGGATGGATGGATAATACTGCACACATGCAGTCAATCTTAGTGAATTCTTTATTCTCCAATTCACCTGCTCACTAAAGTTTATTTGCAAGCCCCAGATCAATGTATGTGGTGCTTTCACAGTTATTCATGGGCATGCACAGAACAGAGACAAATCTGTATCGCCCAATACACAGTTTCTCAACTGAGTTCAAACCAGCTGACAATTTACTTTCTTCTGCCAACTTTCATACTGACACAAGTATGGAAACAAGGGTCCTTTTGGCAATCTATTTAGTGAGACATTTTTCACATTTTGGTGATTTTAGTGCTAATTTCACTGTTTGAAACGGCCCCCAAGTGTAGCGTTAACATGTTGTCTGATGTTCCTAGAGCAGGAAGGCTCTGATGTGCCTTATAAAGAAAATACATGTTAGATAAGCTTTATTCAGGCACGAATTACAGTGTTATTTGTCATAAATGTCATATTAATGAATCAAAAAATATATATATACACATATATATATTTCATTTAAAAACAACTCACATGAAAGCCAGTTATGTATTGCTCAATTGATGTGAATGTTGCGACCAGCATGTTTTAAGTGAAATTTTCAGTTTCTCTGTGAACTTAGCAAGTAGTTAACTACTCTGCCCACCAGCCACTAGAGGCCCAAATATTTCACCGTCAGGGTCATGGCCTGGGTCTCCTGGGCGTGTGGCGGGTCTCACCTTTAAGGGTCAGATTACAAGTGCTGTAACTTCAAAGACACAAACACAGTGTGAAATTGAAAGAGTTTTTAGTACTTATAGTATCTGGCGGGTAGACAGGATATGTGGAGGCCGCATATCCAAAGTTCAAGGAGGGACTGCAAACAAGGGAGGTGGGGAATTTTAATTGGTGGGTTACAAGCAGAATGAGTTCCAAGGGTCACACTGTGACTGAGAGAAGTGGTCATTTAATTTCTCCGGCAAATGCCTGAATGGTTCACTTAAAGGAAATAGTGAGAAAACGGGGAGCCAAGTCTGTTATGTGGGTGATTAAGATCTTGCCTCTGACCAGCAGCTTCAGCTATGTGGGTGTGATATAGAATTAGAAACTGTTAAAGGCGACTGTGCTTTGCTTTTGATTATAAGAAAGGTAAACTTGTATTTAAATATAAATGTTGAGGCAACAGGAAATTATAAGCACTCAATAGCTAGGAGCTCCCAGGAACATAATTCTATACTGTATTTCCCCTGAGAGAAATGTTTCAGTATTCACTAATTCAGTGTTCACTGTGACCTTACAGAATACAATTATCACTGATAGTAAGAATTAATGACGGTTTTTAGAGGTGTGGGAAAAGTCATATTCAACAAAGTAGAGATACATGGTTTTCACTTTTAAGTGACAAGTCTTGCTTCTGCACATAGACATCATTTCATCTTGATTTGTTCGGAAGTGATCAGCTTCAGGCAGGGGGCAAGGTTTCCTGAAGCAGCACCCCACAACTTAGGTTACGCCTTAGAGATCTCCCTGTATGCCATCTGTTGGCCTCTCCTGCTAACCCCATTGGAAAGAAATATTTTCCCAGGCTTCTATTTGATTTCAACACTCAATTATTTTCTTCAGTCTCTCCCACATGCTAGTACATGTCCAATAAAGTGTTGATTTTTTTCTCTTTAGCTGTAAACACAGTACAAATCCAACTCCCACATAAACAGTATCTGCTGCAAAATCATGTAGCACCCACATATTTGTTTAATGAAACAAGGCTCAAATGGAAAAGTTACAATCTCATTTAAAGTTTAGATGCCTGAGGACAATTCTGATAATGTTTAGAGGTGAACTGTGGGAAGCAGAAGAAATGAAAGATAAATATTGGCAGTTACTGAAAGAAAACTAAAAGGCTGTATTCAAATCCATGAGCAACACTAATAAATGGTGTGATGTAAAAAGACTAGAGATTTCATGAGTATTTGATGACAAGGTATATATTCTCCTCAAGTTCCAGGAACTTCTAACTTATACACGCACAGTAGCTTATGAAAAGGAATAAGAAGTATTTATAATTGCAAAGTATTCAGCAATGGCCTTGCATTTTTAATATTGAACTACAGTTCTACTATTTTCAAAGACTAAGGATCTCTAGGTACTTAAAGAATGTTCTAAGAAATTTTGATCTTGGTAGCTGGATAATGACACAAGGTAAAAACAAGGGAACAAACAGATGCTTAGGGAGCCTTCAAGCATTCCCAGAGGGATGGGTACCTCATTCCACAAACATTAAAGACGCATTAAGGAGCCAACATTTTGTACAAAAATGGATGAACTTCAGGGACTAATCACAAGTATCTCTTTTCTGCTTTGTTTTGTTTTTCAAGGCTAAAAAAAAAAATTATATCATCGGGCTTCGATGTTTGTATAGCTTAGAGAACAACTTATTGCAACATTTTGATGGGTGTTTATAAGAAATCTTCCAAGTTCCTTATTTTCACTGAAGGATCCAAAGCATTCAAAATTTACTTAAAAGGATCTGATGACTTCTTAAAAACATCTGATGACCAGATTTGGCTTTAACTAAAATTACATATTTTTATTGTTTTTCATGATCTATGTATATTTGACTGACATTGATGTTTGTCTCTCAAAAAAGGCCCACTAAATACCCTCTCAGGTTCCTATTCTGAGTTTCCAGGAAGAACATCATAGAAAAATTAGTCACAGGAAGGGCAGGAATTGAGGGGTCCAGGGCCAGGGCTGGAAAGGGAAAATGACAGAGGGAAAATAGTTCCACAGAGAACATGGGTACCAAGAAGTCAGTGTCAGGGACATTGGTCATGGATATTGATGTAAAGTTTGTTGAACTTCAGACTGAACTGAACAAGAATGTTTCTACCTGTTCCTCCACTCCATTCCCTTGTACTCTATTCCACAGCCAACACTCTGTCTAGTACATTCCTATCATTCATGCACATTCTCCAAAATTATTATCATCCTTGGATGTTTCTCCACAGTATGTAGGCTCAGTGTATGAGCTGCCATTGCCTTAGGCCACTGTAAAGCAACCTTAGACAGGTTACTCTTCATCCTGTTCATTCTCCTCTTCCATAAAAAGTGATCTAACAAAGAGTCTGTTCATATGGCGATGGCGGTGGTCCTGGTGATCAGCTAACTATAATTTGAAGCCCTTTTTAATGGTTAAAGAATCTTTCACCTTATGAATCTTATTGCAAGACAGAACCAGTCTCCCATTGTAAAAACTGAGAATATGGACCATTCATCTTCCCAAGCTTCCTTGAAAATAAGGTGCAGTCACCTGGTCAGTTCTTGATCCATCATACTCACCCACTTGGGATTTTGCCTGATTGAAGCAGAGATGGTGAAGCATCCTTCTGGTTGTAGTTGGCATGGTGGAGCATCAGAAGGTCTGCTTTCTCCAGCAGCAGAGGCAGAAGGAGCAGTGGGAATACCAGAGTTTGCAGCATCTACAATGCAAGTTGAGACATTTAAAATTTAGTGGTATCAATTCTAAGGCCTAATTTTGGCTATGGAGAAAAATAATTTCTTAAGAAAAATATATCAATGCTACAAGGAAAACCAAACTAGAGCAAGAAAAACTGACCAGATCAGTCTCTAATCTAAAACCTTTTACTAGCTCACTATCCAAAAGAATAATATGTAAATTGGTGCTTTGGCCCATAAACCTCTTTAGAATGTGGCCAGGGTAAGTTTTCCAAACTGAAACGCTATGACAGAACCACACAATTCAGTTGCAAAGCATGACAAACTTCTCCCCAGGTGGCAAATGTTATCATGCACATTCAGGCCTTCACAACCTACTCCTAACCACACTGAAGCGTCTTTTTCAAAAATCCTTTCATGGATACAGATTTTTTTAAACCATTTTGCCATAGTAGAATCAGTTATTCTCTACTCTGGGTTCCCCTAGTCTTTGGTGTCTTTTGAGAGCATTTACTACTTGGAATTGTGAGCTGCACGCCTGCCTGGTGCAGATTAGTTTTCTGTTTCCTGATTCCTAGCATCTAGCACAGTGCCAGTCAGCTGATGGGTCCTCAACAAATAATCAAGTGTAAGTGCAAGGGTCAAGACCTGCTTTGGACAGGAACCAACAACAACAACAGCAGCAACAAAAAACCTGTAATAATTAAGGCACAGTTTGGTCTGAACCAGCAAATACATTTGGGTCTAGCAGGCCTATATAGTAAAAGCACACAAATGTGATTTTTACACAAAGCTTATTGCTGGGGGAACCACATAAATCTGAACACCTCACTAGAAGAGGGATTAAGTGCACAGGTCTTGACATTCCAATACACATTTTTCTCCAACACGGTTTGTTCACATTGCTTCTGAATTGTTTACAAAGTCTGCAGTCCGTAGAGGCCAAAATGTTGATGCTTTGAATGACAAAAAACTCAAGAGTATTTCTCTTGCTTAGTAAAGGACCTCAAATCAAGTTCTTAATGAATAAAATCAAATATATATTTGATTGATCTCATCAAATCCTTGGTTAAAAAAAAGTCAGACCAATATTCCTGAAGCTGAAAAGAAAGATGTTAAGACCTAAAGAACATCAAGCAGCAAGAATAAGCGAAACATAAGATAGGCTAACTTGTTTTATTCTTCTATGTTAGTTGGTAAGTGTGAGCATTTTTGTGGAGGTACTCTAAGCATTTTTCGTATACAAAATGCAAAAATAAATAAGAAGATGAGGTAGCTGGAGAAATAAAAAAGAGAGAACCTATTACAGTGACACATGCATACCCATGCTTATAGCAGTACAATTCAAAATAGCTAAATCTTGGAAGTGGCCTATATGTCCACTGACAGATAAATGGACAAAGAAAATGGGTATTTACATGCAATAGAGCACCACTCTGCCATAAAGAAAAATAAGCTCAAGTCATTTGTAGAAAAATGAATGCACCTTGAAACCATAATATTAAGTGTAATAAATCAGACACACAAGCTTAAATATCAAATGATTTTTTTCCATGAGAAACCCAAATTATAAAGAGCAAAATAAAAGATAGATAATAGGTAGAAGGAAGACAGATCTTTCTCAAATCTGAGGGGGATCAAGAGATGGAGGGAGGTAGGAGGGAGGGGAGAAAGATAATGAAAAAAAGAATTGAGATGTGTCGTGTACATTCACCAACACCACACAAAGAATGTGAACATTATGCAAACATGTACTAACAAAAAATAAAACAGTTGCTAAAAAGCTCAAAAAGAAAAACAAGGGAAGAACCTAGGAATACATGGGTGAAATGAATGAAGCCAAAATCCAATGTAGGGACTCTGTTTTTAAGCACTGAATAGAGTCAACTCTGTTCTCATCAGTCTTCAGATCTTTTGACTCTCCTCTACTCATTAAGCCTCTCATCCTCTCACTTCCTTTCTTTTACAGATCACATCTGATCTACCATTAAAAATTGCTTCTTGACAAAAACCTGCATATTCCTCCCTCCGCTTTGCTGCTCTTAAGTCCTGCTTGCAAAAGCCTAACTCACTATGGCATTTTGGCTTGACTCACTGTGAATATAATACACCCTCCCACCTTCTCAGAGAAGCTCTTTTCTGACATTCCCTCCTGCATCTTCTTACTGTTCCTCATTCCTACTCATATACAAACATGCTAAAACATCTTCCATCTTTTAAAAAGTCCTGCTTTGAACCACAACTCCCAAGGACCAGTCCTTTCTCCTTCCCTTCACGCCCAATCTGTCCCTACTGTCTACACATTCTATATCCATTTCCTCACTGCCATTTACTGTTCAGTCTACTGATATTCTAAATTCTGCCTCTAATCACAAAACTACTCTTCCTAAAGTCACCAATGACTTCTAAGCTATTAAGTCTTCATTTACTAAACAATCAAGAACATTCAACAAAGTTGATCACTCTCTTCTTACTGACATCCTTTTCTGGCCTTGTTATAACACCATGCTCTCCTGCATTTCTTCTTCACATATCCTTCTACTCATATCCTTTTAGGGTATCAGGGCCTCCTCTATGTGATGTTTAAGTTTTAAAGTTTCTCAGGCCTCTATCTTAGGGCTTCTTCCTGCATTACTGGCCCACTGGCAGGCATTTACTGAATGAATGGAAGTCAACATTTTTGCAAAGCTGAATTTGGTTAGTAAAGGACCAAATTCAGCTTGTCTTCACTTGATTTAAAGAAGCTAAGAAACTTCTGATCTTCAAGAGGCAACAAGAATTATGTGCCTTTAAGTCACAGAAGGACAACGCACAGAGTGAGGGGCATACCCAGGATACTGTAGAATAAAACCACAGCTTAGTCATTTGGATGACTGGTATAGAAAGGGATCAGAATGTGAAGTCAGGCCTTATTAGAGTTATAAACTCTGTCAGATTTAGTTGCAACTATCCAATTTAATTTCTGCATCTTGTGCTTCTCTTCATATTATTTATAAACTTAAAGGTGCTATTAAACTACCAGACTTAGAGCGCGCCAAGCATACACATGCTTTACCATGCACTCATTCAGCATGCACTCACAAGTATGTACTTTAGTACATCTTGCAAAGAGGAATGAGGCTTAGTGCCTCAGATCACTGAGCTTCACAGTGGTTTCTCTGTCCAGAGGTATAAACAAGAACATTTTACATTTGATTTTATGATTCATCTTGTCACAGACATAAAATAACAAGGCTGCAAGAGATGCTACATCGATGGAAAAAAGAAAGTCCAGAGCTGTGAATAATATTCCTGCAGACTGTCAAGTAAAATGAAATAATAAACAAAGTTCATACCACTCCTAGTCCAAATCTAGTGATTAAAGTGTTATGTTCCAGAAATCCTACAATGTTCATTGGAATTACATGCATCAACAGCCAGAAAAGAGCCCTCTTGGCTCCTCATTGCTGCCTCCAAAAGAATAAAGGTCAGATCCTAAAAACCCTATAAAGTTTGCTTCACTTTCATGTTTCCTTTCCATAAACTTTCTCATTCTGAAACTAAAAAACTGCGATGAAGTTTCTTCCTTTTGCTCAGCAAAATTTGGCTCTCTTTCTACAGGGGGAATAAAATTAATCAGCATTTTCAATACGAGATTTAATAATGAGGGTTAAGCAAAGAAAAGTTTCAAACTGTTGTTTGTAAACTTTTCTGTATCCTTTGTGATTTGAGGCTCTCATGTGTGTTAGATCATTTCTGAATGTTCATCATAGTCATAAATTGTAGTCATTAGATAGCTGATGTAGAAGATTAAACAGATTTTCCACTAATCCCAAGTAATTCCATGAAAGTTGGTTTCTTTGAAGAAAGCACTAGTAGGTACCTTATCAGCATTTCTTTTTCTCCTAAAAATAATTTTCCAAAATTCGAAGCCAACAAAACATTCTGCTAAATTAAGGCCTTTGCACTTTAAGAAGAAACAAAATGTCCCTAGGTGAAGTACCATAGAACTGGGGAATTTCCCATATAGCAATCTCTTGATTACACTCAAACTAGTGCAAGAATTCGTAAGAAGTTTGTCCTCTTGTAATTCAAAAGAGATGCGGTTGAGGGAAAGAAGGTGGGCTTCTGATTCTAGAGAGAGCTGAAACCATTTGCTCAAACCACTGAAATCTATGCTGACTAAGGGGTCTCTGTAAAGTATTTTACTATAAAACAACGTGTTATAAACTGGTATGCAGCTTGAGAAGCCATCCATGCTCACAATTATTTCCATTAAACTAGGCACTCATATTTTAAATGTACATTTTTCATTTGCATCCTGTGTTCTTTATCAACTTAGGCCACAAAAATTGTACCCAAGAGCTTTATTTTCATTCTCAGTGCTGAGTGCATGACAACTAGCTATGTTTGAACTAAGCAAATGTAATGTGAAAGATAAAAGTAAATAAAAAAGGGGCCATAGAAATTAAAGCAAGCCTTAGGGAAAATGACGACGATTTAAACTGGGGTCATTCTTGAGTCCAAATAAGCTACTCCTACACTCTGTCAGATACCAACTTAACTCCAAAGAACCTGCTTTCCCAAGTTCCTTATTTAGTGGCATCTATATTTCCTCACCAGGACACTGTTCAGCTATTACCTTGGAAGCCCTGAGAAAACCAGTACCAAAGGGAACCTCTCTGTAATCTCTCCTCATGGCAGATACAACACTGCAAGTCTGCCTTCATGAGGCTCCTGAGATGCCAAATTTTATCACTCTTTCCATTCCTCTTCTCACAGACATGGACTAGCTCAGAGTCAGGTCATAGGAACAGAATGTGAGCCCTGAAGAACATTTCCACCTATACCGGCCCTCAGGACCCAGACAGGATCAGAACTGCCCTCATTTGCAAAACGAGAAATGCCAGTCTAGAGAGGCCACATTGTCAGCTGGGGCCCACATTGGGAGGGGGAATCGCCATTTGGCCCAAACATCCATGAGTTTTTTCTTTTACATTCTACTACTGTCCCTTCACCAAGTCAAATAGCTGGACGAAAGTCTGGCTTGTGCATTGCTGTGCTTTGTTAATTTATTTGTTTAAATTGTTATTACATATTATATGAACGTCCAGAAGCAGCTTAGCAAAAGAGGAATTTCAGCAGCCCGCAACACGATACAATTTTGCAGAAGCCATTTCTCTTTGTAGGGTGGTCCAGCCACAAGCTCTGCTTCTCCATATTTCCCAACCATTTTGGCTGCGAGTCATCTCTCCAGCCTCAAGAGTTGCATATGGTGAGGATCTCACTGTGTAAACTGACAGCAGAACCAGTCCAAGTTCTCCCCCATAGAAAGGGACTGGAGGGATCCCCCTGTGTCAGAAAAACAGGAAGAATCTGTATAGCAAATAGCAATGTTCCCATAGGGGAGAAATGTCTCCAAAGTCCTTTCTGTAAGCAACAGTCCCTAATCTTTTACTACATCCATCTCTGCAGTCAAGTAAAGTCTATGACACCTTCTCACAATCATGTTTTCAAAGGTATGAAATAAAACATATAAACATACCAAGGAAATAAATTGCATTGAAATGCTAATATCAAAATATTTTTTTAAATTAGTGATAGAGTAATGTACTTTTCCTTTATTAATACATTAAATAACAAGATCTAGTTGTGGGCCTGATAATTATCATATTTTAGCAGAATTAAACACCAACACTATCTCATAATATAAGAAACAATCATGACACAAAAATATCTGTGATTCATATTAATGACTGACTAAAGGAAGAATACTGCAAACACTACTATAATTAGCTGTTTACATTCTCAATAAAAGAAAATGCTAAATTTCATTAGTGATTAGAGAAAATAAAGGTAATTATTTTTAATACAATTCCACAGGATCCCTGAATTGCAGTCAATAAACACAAGTGAAGAAACTGCTCTAAAGAACTGCTATGGCTTTACAATCGATAATCATCTGTCCAGCCTGCTACATGCATGCCATGTACATTGACTGTACTCAGTTTCACATTTCTTAAGGTCATTGCCTTTGGACCGAAGGTTATCAGGAGCCAATAGGAATTACTCTGCCATCATTTTCACTACACCAATAGCTAATATATTCTTATTAGTTCAATTAGCTCATGAGGATCATTTTCCAAAGTGAGATCATTGCACCAGAAAATATTGCTTATGTGCAAGTATTATAGCAGGTCTCAGGTGCAAGTCTGTCTGTCTCTGAGGTGTCTATAGAAGCCAGACTTCACAGGAGAGCACAGTGGTGGAGCATTGGTTAAATGAATTTAGGGATCTTCATTTATCACAGGGAAGAAAAGAAAGATTCACCACACAGCAAGTGGGCACCAGCTGTTGCCTGCCTCCATTTTACTGAGTTAGACAAAATCACGAAACTGTCAGAAATTCAATTTAGTTCATAAAATTGGCTTTACTTTCTATTGTGTTTACTAATTTTTCTGTCCCATTTTCTTATGCTTTTCACTTGAGCTTCAGGAGGTAGTAAATGCATTCTTGAATAAACAACTCCAGCTATACTCTTCTTACTACTGAGTATCAGTTCTTACTTAACTAAAATTTAAGTCATGTGTAAAGCAAAATTACACCTTCTTGCTAAATTACCAAACACAGTGCTGAGCACATTAGAAGAATTTTTACAAGTACTGTTCATTAACCATAAGTAAATAAGAAATGTATTTAAAACAGGAAACTAAATGTATTAACTTCTTTGCTGACCTCTCTTGGTTTACATGGGTGTTCTGTTTCTGAAAATAATGAATAAATACATCAGAGAGAATTGGTACATTGAGATTATTTGGACAATAGTTGCTAAAAATGGATAAAGTTTCCTTTAGGGAATGTATGTGAGTAAGAATGTTATTTAGAATGGATGGGATGGGATGGTCTTTGGCAACAGAAATATCACCAAAGCCTAGTGTTCATTCGGTCACTCACTCATTCATTAAACAAATGTGTTGAGGACTGGCTAGGTGAGAGAAAAGAAGAAAATCTGATATAGACTTTGAGGCGAGCAAAGCCTGGGAAAATGAAAATATCCCAATTAGTTTCCTTTACCATTGCCCAATTTAGGCCTTGAACCATGCGATTTTTCCCTATCATTGGTTCTCATTCCCAATCACTTGCTATTTGTGCAACATAACTTCCTTTACAAAATCATACTGCTAACAGATGAATCTTAATAAAATAATTATAGCACTACTTAATAATAAATGAATGGATAACAACCCAAATGTCCAATAATAAGGAAATGGTAAAGGAAGTAATACCATTCCCATAAAATAATGTATAACCAATAGAAACTATGTTTATGAAGGGTTTTTAATTATATGAGACATTAGTATTGATGGATACATAGCTAGACTGAAAGCAAATTACAAATTCAGTGTAATCTAAGCCATATAAACACATACAAAGAAATAAAAATGGACAGAAACAGACTAAAATCTTAACCAGGAGTATGACTGAGAAACTACAGAAATTTTTGAAAATGTAGAATTAATAAAAATTATAGTAAGAGTACATAACCTTTTTACATTTTAAATCCACAATTTCTTTTCATTACAAAACTGAATTTCAAAAAAAATCTGATCTTATAAATCATAACCTAATCATAATAATCCGTAAGTGCCTTGCGATGATTGAGTAAACTGATGCCAATTCTCTTAAATCAGACTAGCCTTCAAAGGTGCCACTTCCTTTACAGTATTTCTCCCATCTCATTTCTGCAGATGGTACCCCACAGTCCAGGATGTCACCCTAAGCTCTCCAACCTCCAAACCCTTGCTCAGGCTGTTGTTCCTTCCCAGAGCTAGATTAAGGAGAGGACCAGATGGCAACTCCCCCAGCAATGCTCAAAAATATAATGAAATGAAGCAAACTGTGTTTACTAGGACTCCATTCAGAAACAGCACTGTAGGTGTTAGGGAGGAATAATTTAATAAAGCCACTTAGGAGTGGGAAGCATTGGCAGGGGTAAGTGTGAATAACCACAGATGGTAGGTAGCTAGACGGCCTTCCAAGGAGAGTGGGTTCAGGTAACTGTAGAATTTTGATCCTGCTAAATAGGTTATAAAGCTGGGGACCAAAGCTGAATGATTCACTCCAGGCTATAGAGAAGAGGATTAAGTGGGGCTTATTAGTCCCACTAAAAAAACATTGAGGAAATATTTTAGACCGTCCACCTCATGTGAAGGACCACAAACTATAAACCTGGTCAGAGTGCTCACTCCTTGGTTGCATAAGAATGGCTTCTTTTTTAAGGGTCTCGGATGTCTCCTTATCCATCCCGACTTCTACCTCTCACTTATTACCATCTAAACTCTTTGCCATTAGTTGATATAGAACTTCTCGTTTCATTTCCTTTTAAAACCTATTTGAGGACATGTGTTTTTCTTCTTCATTTGATAAAAAATTCTTCTGGACAAGTTTTATTTTTAACTGCATGTTATGGTTTGTGTCTAGATGTCCCCTCAAAGCTTCATGCAGTAAGAGGTGCCTGGATCAGAGGTGGCTGGATCTAGAGTGTGTGATGCTGGGATCACGGGGATGTAATTACTAAATCAATCCACTGATTGGTTTGGCACCACCCTAGTCCTAACAGCCTGGATAAGATATAAGGCATAGGAAGAACCTGTTTAGATCCCTTGCTTGCCTTGCTGCCTTCTGCCTGTCTGCCCTGCCACCCCGCCTTGGACCCAGCTGATCGTGGACTGAAACCTCTATGAACTTTAAGCCAAATACACCTTTCTTCCCTTAACTTTGGATGTCGGGTAATTTGTCTCAGAAATGAGAGAAAAGTAACTAAGACAGTGCACCTAATCTATTACTCAATACACACTAAGTATTAAGTAAATTATTGAATTAATTAGGGAACACGTAAACCATCTCAGTGGTAAGCCAAGAAGATAGAGATGAGAACAACCAAAGCTCCTACAGATACATTATCTAAGGCAATTCATTTGGGCCAGTTTGAGAAGGGGCAGAGTAAGAAAAAGGCAGAGACTTGTTGATGTTCTCACCTTCTCCTGGTTGTAACATAGAGAAATAAAACCCCAAAGTAGCCAGGGTCCTATTTGGAGCATATTTCAATGTCACTGTCTGACAGCTGGCTATAAGTAGTTCCATAACTTTCATGAGGAAATGTCATTGAAATGTGAATAATTTGAAGCTCCATTGGAATTCCTTAAGTAATTTCACCTAGACAAGCAGCTCCAGCCTGATGTCACACTGAGTTCTTTGGGTGGAGGTGGAAGTTGAACGAACACTCAGAACAGCAGGCTATAAATAGAAGAAAACTGCCTCACACATTCTAATAACAATAACTATCCCTGAACTATTTAGCTATCACCTGCTATATTTCACATTGCTCATGTTTCCCGACTCATTTGCAGGAGTCAGGCCGGTGCCGTGAATCACCCTCTGTTGCTAGCTCGATCCATTCTTCCAGAATTAACCTCCAGACTCAGCAGAAAATCCCAAGTTCCAGAGTAAGCCTTCCTTCACATGGGTAAATTGGACCATCTTCTCTTTCAGTCCTCTGTGGGACACATCTTCCCTGAGGAACCATTCCCAATCCAGCGCCTTGCCAGCTCTTTACACAACCTTTCCACAGTGACTTTCGAGCTCCTTCCAGGCATCACTGCCAAGGCCCAAGCACACTGCTTCCTACACTTTGTTTGAGAGGAATTTCAGGCATATGGGCTCTGGCCAGTCATGTACACTGGGATTTTTGTAAGCAGATCATCTCTTTGATCCTCCAGACCAGAGATCTGCAAATATCCGATTAAAAGACTGAAATGATTATGTACACTATCTTTTTTTTTTAATCTTGTGAGGCTCCCACTAAAAATGCTACTTTAAGAGCAATTCAAAACAGACCAAAGTAAAGAATCAATTGAAATATGATGTTTGTTATACGTTACATGCTGTCTTTTAGCTACAATTTGTATGTTTTTACTCCATCCTATGTTTGTAATTGATCATTCTAACTTTCACAATACTGATGAAAAATATCCAAATGACTCTTTGGAAGAGTGGTTAGATGGAGGTTAGTATTTTCAGCTCTGCTGAAGTGAAGATGCTATTAGACAAAAATCTCCCATCATTAAATGCCAGACATTGACCAATAATGGGCTTGATTATGTGTAGAGCTCTGAAGAAATGCATGGTCCTTGTGTCTTACTCCCCCACCATAGCAGGTTGTCATGGGCTCCAAAGCAGTGTCATGGGCTCAGAGCACACTTGCTCCTTTGCTTAAAGGCAATGGGTTTCCGGAAGTCCCAGATGGGAAGCTTTAATGTTCCCTCCAACATCCCGGACACTGCTAGTAAAGAGAAGGATGCTGCTTCCTGAGTCATTTCATTCTCTTCTGATAATTTCGCATTTTTACATTTCTTTAATAGATAAAACAGACATCCACATATCCACCATTTAGAGCTACAACTTTGAACTTTTGTCTTGTTTTTCATTTTTATAAAAAAAATTAAATACCATAGATAAAGTTAAAGTCCTTCCTCATTGGTTAGACCACCTCTTTTCCCAAAGGAACCTAGTGTGATTATCTCAAAGCTATTTCTTGAACTCCTGTATATTTAGTTTGAATAACACTGATTTGCTGATATTTAACTGCTTTTTGAACTAAAGAATGAGATTTCATTTGGTTCAACCTAGCAAATACGTGTTTTCTGAACCGGCTTTCAAACTGTATGTAAATAATATTATGCCATATACATATCACTCTGCAATTTTCTGTTTTCATCCAGTATTACATTTTTATGGTTCATATACATTTAAAGAGCTGGTGCACTTACTTTAATAGTCAGGGTATGTGGGATCTCATTATATGAAAGTGCCACATTGTATTTATTCATTATCTAGAGCTTAGTTTGTTTTCCTATTACAAAAAAAAAAAGGCTAACAATGGATATCCTTGCTCATTCATTCTTGAGCACACAAGTAGGAGACTCAAGAGTATGTAATAAGAAGTAGAATTCGCTGGGTTGCAGAAGGCATTTTAAATTAAATAAGAGATTGCCAATTTGCTGTTACCAATGATCATACTCAAACTTCAACTAACAATAAATGAGACCTCTTATTTTCATTCACTCTCATCAACCTTGACACTATCAGGTTTTTAAAGTTATGCCAATGTGAAGGGAGAAAATGATTTCTCTCTGTATTTTAATGTTTGTTTTTCTGATTACTAGCGGGATGTGCCAGCTGAAGTTTCCATACAGCACTTCTTTACCTTAATCCAAACTCTGCAGTTTCTGCCCACTTACTGCTTATGTCAGCAATCTTTTGTCCTCAAGTACTCTTCATAAACTTTAAAAATTATTGGGTACCCCAAAGAGCTTTTATGCTTGTGAGGTTTATGCCTGAATATTTACTACATTAGACATTTTAATTGACAATTATTTATTAATCTAAAAGTAAACTGAACGTAATAGATAATATCACGATCAATATCATAAATATTTTAGACAAATATTTAGTATTTACTAAATAAATAGTATTTACTAATTTAGTATTTACTAATAAATACTAAATACAAATATTTAGTATTTACTAAATATTTACTAAATAAATATTTATTTAGTAAAATATTAAATTACTCTATGTATTTCTCTCAATATTTAGTAAAATATTTGACTAAAATAGCAATATTATCCAAACAAAATATTTAATGAGAAGACTGGCATTATTTTTCATCTTTGCAATTTGCTTTAATTTCCGACTCCATGGGAGACAGTTGCATTCTCATACCTGTTTCTGTACTCAATCAGTTGTCATATGTTGGCTGAAGTATGTAAAGACAATCCAGTCTTACATGGATTATACACTTAGAAAAGGAAATAGAATTTTAATAGCTTTTGTAACTACTTGAGAAAATTTTTGCTACTACACAAAACTCAACAAGTGGTCATATATTAAAGGTTAGCTGCAATATGCAATCTGAAATACAAATGAACATTTTGTCTTCTGTTGTATTAAAATCTATTGGGCTATCTCACAATTTAAATGGATCTTGGACCCATGGATGATGTTAGAACAGATTACAATGGCTATTTAGAAACATTAATTTACTGGGTTATCAAGTCTTCTAAATGTTGACATAGTTCATATAATATCAAAATTTATAAGTCACCATCAGTCTCATTAGAAAACTCTTCAGGGATTTGGAAGTTGTCAAGCTCATGGTGGTAAATACAAATTTTCCAAAATTCTAATCTCTACTTCAAAGTCTGAATTTTATCACTGCTAAGAAATATTCACTTTTTTCTTTGAGTGACATGTTCATTTTATTGTTAATTTTTGAGAAAATTTCTACCGAATACCTAAGTCTGCATAACCATACTTCATCAGTCATTATTTCATCTAAAATGGCATTCTCTGAGTAAAAAAAGAAAAAAAGCAGCTATATCAGCTTACAGTTCAAACAATTGTACCCTTGATTTCCCTCAGAACGTGCATATGTAAGTATGCAGCAGAATTACTCTATGCATTTCTCTCAATTTGTCACATAGGTCCTGAAGAGAGGTTTGAAATTTCCTAAAAATAATAATTTCTTCAGCCGCATGAGAAAACTTTTTCTGTTTTGTTTGGTGTGTGGAAGTGAAGAATGTTATGATTATATTTAATAAGTCTTCATATTTTACTTTCCTATTCAAGTAACTTTGTGGTTTCTGTCTCCTGAATGGTCATGACCAAAAACGATCATACAAAACAAAATTTAATTCTCCCATGTCAAAAATATAATCATCAAAATTGATTATCAGAGATTTTCCATCTGTAGAAAGAAGCCCTAAACAATGAGATTTGGGGGTTGGGGATTTAGCTTATTGGCAGAGCCCTTGCCTAGCAAGCGCAAGGCCCTGAGGTCAATCCCCAGCACCAAAAAATAAAAAGAGATTTGGAATAGGTAAGTTAGGGAGTAGAAAATAGAAGATAAAGAGAAATGAGAAGTCCATGACATGGAGATCAAAATGATGAAAATACAAATGAGGACTTAGAATGGAAAAAGTCTCAAGAAATTCAGACTATTTGAGTTCTGATCAACTAAGGATGAAGTTAACAGAGAAATCTGTTGGGGTGATCTGTTCAGTTTTCTTTTTTTGTATTAGTTTCCTATTGTTGCTGTAACATATTATTGCAAACTTAGAGTCTTAAAACAAATTTATGATCCTACAGTTCTAAAGGTCAGAAGTCTAAAATGGGTCTCACAGACCCAAAATCAAGGTGTTGAAGGCTATAAGGGAGAATTCATTTCCTTGACTGGTCTAGCTTTAGAGGCCACCTATCTTTTTTTGCTTGTGGTCCCTTCTTCCACCTTTGTAGCCAGCAATGGAGGATTAGATTCTCATGTCACATCCCTTTGACCTCTTTTTCTGTCATCTCTTCCGCTTTTAGTGACCACGGTGATACACTGGACCCACCCAAAGAAAACCCAATAAGCTCCCTGATATAAGGTCCACTGATTAGCAGCCTTAATTCCATCTGCCACTTTCATGTCTCTTTGTCATGTAAGGTAACACAGTCACAGATCCCAAAGAATAGACTCTTTGAGGAACGTTTATATTACCAACCACACCTTGGTAGTGGTTGCTTTTCAATCGCACACTATCAGGCATAAAGAAAGGAATGCTGAAGGAAGAAAACTAATGATGCCAAAAAAAGAAACCATTTTTGTAATACTCACAACATTCTATGACATTTTGTGATGCTTTGCTTTCATCTGGACACAGGCTCTCTCTAAGCTGTCTAGGGTGGCCTCAAATTTACAGTCCCTTGCCTCAGCCCCTTGAGTAACTGAGATTGGAGGCATGTGTCACCATACCCAGCTTTATGCATTGCTTTTAAGGATATTCATGCATATGATGCCAGTCTCTACTCTCAAAATGGTCATAATCTAACACAGGAAAATAAAACAAACCAAATGTTTCTCCATAGATGAGAACCATTAATAAGCAGAGAATATTTTGTTTGTTGGTTTGTTTGTCTGAGCCCAAAGCATAGTGCGTACAGACGGGAGAAAATGTTTGTTTAATGGACAGGGAGTAGAGAAAGATGGTATAATTTTATTTTATACATTTTATACACACACATTCTGGAAGGCAAAGAAGAGGATGAAGTTTAAAACAATACTTAAAAAGAAAGCTGCAGATGTAGGTGGATACAAAGTTAACACCCAGAAGTCAATAGCATTCTTATATACAAATAACAAACTCACTGAGAAAGAAATAACAGAAGATACTCCTTTCACAATTGCATCCAAAAGAAATAAAATACTTAGCAATCTATCTAACAAAGCAAGTAAAAGATCTTTACATTGAAAACTACAGTACTCTAAAAAAGGAAATGGAAAGGGATATCAGAAAATGGAAAGATACACCATGTTCTTGGGTAGGAAGAACCAACATAGTGAAAATACCCATACTTCCTAAATTACTGTACAGATTTAACGCAATTCCAATCAAAATACCATTAACATACTTCACAGAAGTAGAAAAAACAATCATGAAATTTAGCTGAAACCAGAAGAGACCACAAATAGCGAAAACAATCCTGGGCAACAGGGGCAAGGCAGGGGGCATCACAATCCCCGACCTGAAATTATACCATAAAGCTACTGTGATAAAAACAGCATGGTACTGGCACAAAGACAGACCTGAGGACCAATGGAACAGGCTAGAAGACGCAGAAACAACTCCAAACACACTCAAATACCTCATCTTTGACAAAGGAGCCAAACACCCTCACTGGAAGGAAGATAACCTCTTTAACAAATGGTGCTGGACAAATTAGCTGGCCACATGCTGAAAATTAAAACTACATATATGTCTGTCACCATGTACTAAACTAAAATTGAAGTGGGTCAAATATCTAAACATTAAAACAAAAACACTAAACCTACTGGAGAATAGAATAGGAAGAACTGTCGAAGACATAGGGATAGGAAAAAATTTATGAACAGAACCCAGACTGCACGGGAAATAATACAAAGAATCAGTGCCTGGGACCTCATCCTACTAAAAGACTTTTGCATAGCAAAAGAAATCATTAATAGAGCAAGACAAAAAGCCACAGACTGGGAAAAAAATCTTTGCCAGCTGCCTCTCAGACAAGGGTCTAACATCTAGAATAGATAAAGAACTCAAAAAAATCAACCCCCCCAAATTTAAAGACCCAATCCAAAAATGGGCATCTGAAATGAATAAACACTTCTCAGATGAAGAAATAAAAATGGCAAATAAACATATGAAGAAATGTTCAATATCACTGGTCATTCAAGAGATGCAAATCAAAGCATTGCTAAGATTCCATCTCACTCCAGAAAGAATAGCTATTATCAAGAAATCAACAAACAACAAGTGCTAGTGGGGCTGTGGGCAAAAAGGTACCCTTCTCCACTGTTGGTGGGAATGTAGACTAGTCCAACCACTGTGAAAATCAGTATGGAGACTCCTCAAAAAACTAAATCTACAGGTTCCATTTGATCCAGCTATTTCCCTGCTTGGTATCTTCCCAGAAGAATTGAAAACCTCATACCATAGAGATATATGCACAACCATGTTCACAGCAAAACAATATGTAATAGCTAACTAAGTCTTGGAAACAACCCAAATGCCCAACAATTAAAGAATAGCTAAAGAAGATGTGGTTTTTCTACACAATGGAGTACTACTCCGCCATAAAAAAGGATAAACTAGAGTCATTTGTGGGGAAATGGATGCACCTTGAGAACATACTCTTAAGTGAAATAAATCAGTCATGCATGAGTACACATCAAATTGTTTCTCTGATAGGAGAAATCATAAGTGTACATAAAGACAAAGAGGCATAATAGATACTAGGTAAAAGAAAGATAATATTCAAAAGAGAGGAGAACTAGAAGGGGAAAAGAAGGAAGGGAAAAGGGAAAGAAAGGGGAAAAAATGGAAAAATGTAAATAAACCTGCTGTAAATAAGGAAAGGGGGGAACGGAAGAGAGGGGTGGGGAAGGGGGGGAACCAAGATACATCATGTATGGGTACAAAATAACCATGATAAATGGGATCATTATGCATACAATGTACCAGAATTAAAAAAAAAAAAAGCAAGCTGCGGAAATAGAAAAAGGTTTAATTTTAAATCTACATTTTATTATTTTAAAGGCCTCTCAAAGATAGCCAAATGAAGAAGACTTTCTAGGTTTCTAATTTCAACACAGCAAGAAAATGTATCCTTTTCTTTCTTCAAAAAATACAATCCATATATATCCACGTTGATAACAGCGCAATTTATAATAGCCAGATCTTGGAAAGAGCATATATGCTCATCACAGACGAATGGATAAAAGTGTGGTATTTACAAACAATGGAGTACAGCTCTGCCATAAAGAAAGATACATCTGAGGCATTTGCAGGCAAGTGGATGCAACTTGAGAGGGACAGAGACAGAAACACACACACACGCACACACACACACACACACACACACACACACACACACACAGAGAGAAAGAGAGACAGAGAGGAGATAGATAAATAGGAAGCAGGGAAAAGTTCAAATAGCTCCCCAAATTATTTATTCTGTTGTTTCAAAAATATTTTAAGATAAATGCTAATTTGTTTCATTTATACGACTAGTGCTTTATACTTTTGTTTATCAAATATAAAGTTTTGTCCTTTTGTTTCTTCCTTGTAAAAGAGAATCTCTTTTATTTATGACTTGTACTCTGAGTAACATTTTGGCCATTCTTTTAAGATCAGGATACACCATATATGAACTATTGTTCTCGGATTATTTTGTTAAGAAATTTTATTTTTTCATAAGCATAAGAATAGTTTCTCTATTTTCTTTATTAATTTTACTTGTATTACATTACAATAAAAAAGAAAAATGTAAAATATCAGGAAAGTTGCAAAGCAATAACTTTAAACTCATAGGATAAATTTTATAATTACATTAAATTACAGCCTCTGAGGTTTCAGCAATGGAAATCCTGACAGACCCTGAAATATAGTAGCCATGTTCAGGAATTCCCACTCTTTCTCTCTTTCTTTCTCATACTCTTTCCTAACTGTCCCATTCCTACTCACACTTCCACCACCAAGAAGGAACTGAGCTATTTTTTGAGCAGCTTTTGATTTCTGTACTCTAAGAAAAGCCTGCTTTATAGCAAAAAAACTTATAAAAATTATTACATATTTGCCAAAGCCACAGTGTCTTTGATTGACATGTCTGTCCTAGAACATGTTGTTGTCTAACACCGCCTACTGTGCATGACTCCAGACACTCCCAATTAGGGATTTTGAAGGGCAAAAACAGAAGCAATAACTGCCAACTCTTTGTACCCGAGTCCCTTGCTGGCTGTGTAAGGGGCTCTGAAGAATGGCGAGGGTGGTGGGGGACACAGTGAGTAGGTGTCTTGGGAGACGCTATCTCCACATGTCGCCAGAGCTTCCTTCCTCTTTGGAGAGTGCTGACTGTCATGGTCCCCTGGGAGCACCCTCTGGGTTTACATCCTGCTGAAGTAGGTTAGAGGGTTTTAAAGGAAGTGAATGCTTTTTGAAAATTCCTGTTACAGACAAAATGAACAACTCTTGCTGACCGGGGAGAGGATGGATGCCCTCACAGATTATTGCCCACCTGGCATTAAAACCACACAGCTGTCTACAGCTCAGCTGAGTGCAGTCACGGAGGTGTGCGCGCAAGAAGGTGGGCACTCAGGTCCATGATGGGCACGGCCATTCTGAATACCTCAGACAGAACTGCAAAACCAAACAGGCAAGATTTTCTAGTTGTCCAGTGTTTTTAAAATCTTCACGGCTCATTTCAGGAACCTTAGTAAAGATATAAAATATTCCTCTTTTGATACAATCTTACTACCTTTCAGCAACCTTTTCCTCCAGGTGCGTAGGATGTCCCTGCCAGCAGCATCCCAGTTCTGCACCCTTCCTACCAGACTTCCTTGTTCAAAATGTATCTGCCTGTGTCCTAAACCCTCAAGGCTCAATTCCCAGGTAAAGCGTTATTTTAACAGATGGTTTCTGGGGGAAAAAAGTGAAGATGAAATGAAAAAATTTCAACTCAGATAAAATATACTTGAAGACAGCAGGTCTGGCATCCCTTACATCAGGCAACTTATTAGTAGGGCAGGCTTACATGATTTTTCTTTTCTGTGTCTTTAATTTATTTTAAAAAAATTTATTAGCCACTGCTAGGAGCAAGGCTTATCTGAAGATGATGAGATACAGAGAAACATTGCCTTTCAGGGGTTTACAATATGGCAGGTAAGAAATGAACATAACTAAACATAGCACAAGGCACTGACACAGTAAACAGAGTGTTAAAGGATTTCTAAGAAGTAAACACCAGTTCTCCTCCTAAGAAACAGGGCATCTGCATATATTTGGGGTCAATTTCTGACACAAGGTACATACAGTCATGATTATACTTTTTTCCAACTACACACACTAGTCTCACTGAAACCCCAACTAGGTTTAATTCTTTTCCCTGTTTGGTATTAATAGCAAATAGAAGAAAAAAGTAATCTGCTGAGTGAAGAAAAGCAATTACACAGCTTATGAAATACCTAGAACGATTTTTTTTCCTGCCTGTCGCTGATTTCAAAAACAAAAGAAAATCTGTGACCTGAGAAAAAAAGCACAGAACTGAGTGATTGTTTGATTTTGTAGGAGATTAAGAATGTTGCTAAGGGCACCACAGTCCTTTACACTTTACCATGGGCAGTCAGAATAGGGAAGGGCACTGGAAGATTATTTCCTAGTTCTGCTTATCTACATGTTGCTAGGATAAAATTTAAAGTGTTCATCAAAAGTGTATTTGGAAATATTTACTGGCAGAGGAATAGCATCCCAGGCTTCTGGATATTTCATTGTTGCCATTTCAGAAATCTCACCTGCCCAACAGATTGTTTTGCTTAAAGTGAAAAGGAAAAAAAAATAGTGGTATCTATTTTCAGCATCATGATTCTTAATTTCTTAATCTTCTGTTCTTCAGTTCTATAATGAATCTATTCAAAGCAGTACATATGCATTAAGAAGCACACAAAAGTCACCTTTCTTTTTCTCCTGAAAACATGAAGTATTTTTATTCTGTATTAAAAGGCTCCTTTAAACAAGTTCTCTAAACCAACTTTCTAATGCATACATGACAAAACAATAAGACTCAGTATTGCTGGATATAATACTTGGGAAAATATCTACTACAGTTATTTCATCTATTATCATCTCATGAAAAAAGTGGTGCTCAGGTATCCGAGTGTTTGCATCCTTCCAGAATTCATGGGTTGAAATCAGTACAGGTGTCTTTGGGAGGTGACTGGAGCCCCTTCTACCATGTGAGGACACAGTGAGATGGCCCTATGTGTGAACCAGAAAGATGGCCTTCGCCACATATCAAATTTGCCTGCACCTGGACCTTGGACTTCCTAGTCTCCAGAAATAGGAGGGAAGAATTCTGTTGTTTACAAGCCACCAGTTTACGATATTTTGTTGTAACAACTGGAATGGGCTGAGACAAGGGCTCCTGAGCACCAACAGAACTAGCTGCGGGAAAAGGGAATAGGAACAGTATATTCAGGAACTCCTCTCACTAACCTAAACACGGTTTCCACCAAACCCTCCTAATGAAGTTAATAGTAGCTAATAAAGATTCACTAGGAAAATCCTTCACACTGACAGAGACTTCAAGACATACAGTATTCCAGGAAGACATCCCTAATCCGCATACTCTTTCATATGCCCAAACTCAAGACACACTAGCAATGGTCTCCTGTGGGATTCTGGGATGAGTGGTTCACCCAGAATATTGAAGCCTCTGAATCACTAAACTTCAAAAAACAGTCCCCCAAAATAAATAGAAAAATAAACATCTTGGCAATAAGATCTATATTTTGAATAAATTTCTCTCAAAAATTCAAAAGTCATCTTTCAAAAAACTGGTTTCTTCCTGTAACTATGCTGCTTGTGCTGACACAATGCACTCTTCTTCAAGTGTTCTTGGGGTCAAAGCCTGCATGCCATCAAAACAATCCCCTGAATGCCATTGATATAAATAAGTAATATACACGGAACACACTTGATGGTCAAAAAGAGCAGCAGTTACCTAGTGAGAGAAGTGCTAAGCACCTCTGCTCCTGTGGCATACAACCCTCTCTGTAGTCTTGTCCATCAAATGTCTCTCCTCTTTTCGGGCTCAACTCTAGCCCCACACCCATCAATTCTTCCCTAACAGGTCGCCTTTTTACCTATTAATATGAGCTTATTTTTTGAGAGGTCTGCAGTGATGTAGATCACACTGCCTTCTACCCACTCAAGGACAGTTCTGGGAGCCCTCATGCCAACTTTCTCCAGCACTGCCTACATATGTGGTTACCTAGACATTCTCAAGATTTCTTCACTATTTCCTTCTCACAGCTCCTCACTGATAAACTCCACCCATTTTTCTGGGCGACTTTCAGTGGCCTGCTGCAGCACCACCTCTGAGGTTCCAAACTCACCACTCTAATGGTGGTGGTTTTCCATCTAACATCAACCCTGCATGTCTCTCAATCCCCTGGCCCATCAGCGCCATTGTTCTCCAGATCCAACTTCAAGGTTTCATTGCAACTTTATTCTCATCAGCACTCCGGAATTTCTCAAAATGTTTATTTTTTCACTACAACCACTGATCCCAAGTAAAGTGGCCACACCTCTCTATTCTTGTCCTGGTTGCTGGTGTTGTCAACAAAACCAGCAACCAAGAAGCTACCTGGCTCCTGTACAAACACACACATGAGTTCCACCACCGAGAAAGCTCGCTGTTGCCTTCCTGTCCAGGACTAGACGAAATGATCTCAAAGTGTTGTGCTGGGGCTGGGGATTTAGCTCAGTGATTAGAGTGCTTGCCTTGCAAGCACAAGGCCCTGAGTTCAATCCCCGGCACCACCACAAAAAAAAAAAAAAAAAAAAAGTGTTGTGCTAACTTTGAGGAATAACCTCAAGTGTTACAGTGCTTTTATTAACCCTATCTCACTACATCTGGGCTTCCTGAATGGTTACAGCTCTCACTTCTGGTCCTCCACAGACCTTAGCAGGAGCTCTTTCTGCAGGATGCAGAGCTGGGAAAGAGCCCATCAGTGTAACAGTACGCACAGCTCCAAAAGCCTCCCTAAGCTGAGAGGTGGAAGTACACAGTGCAAAAGCCCCAGAGGAAGAATTTTGAGGCTCAAATCCTAGGTCCACTTCTTATCTGCCATATGACATCAAGCAATTGACTGAATTTTTCTGCGCCTCATTTTTCTTATCTGGAAAATAAGGAAACTAATTCATTGTGCTGCTGGGAGGAGGGAAGGAAGTTAATCCCTGGAAACTGTGGCAGCGCTATGGAAAGTGCTCGATATATGTTGATCAGTTTTAACTAATGCAGAGGACCGCTCATGTTATTGCATCCTCTTCAGAAAGCTGTATTCCCATCAGTGAGGATCTATCTTGGCTCAGCTTCCCCTCTCTACTAGGATTCTCACTTGCACATTTAAATGCTTCCCAAACAAGATGGTATTCTTCACACCCCGTCCTCCCAAGGGCAGACACTCTCTGAGATTTTCCTTATTTTATCTTTTATCCTTTAGATTCCATTAGTAAGTCTTATATCTCCATTGCTAAATAGAAGGCAAGAGTTTACTTTAGACTCAACCTTCATCTTCCCAAAGGTCCATGGCCATCATAGATACTCAGTAAACATTCTTAACCAGTCTTTGACTTGATTTTGGTACTCTAATAATATTCCCTTCATTGGTCTGAGATACTAACTCCTTTTATCTAAAGAAGCACAGTTAATCACATACAAGCACCAGCAGTCTAAAGTCAGAGTCTGTCCTTCCAGATATCACGATCCATCAGGGTTTATCCTCAGTCCAGGATACACAAGCATTTCTCCACTTGTAATCAGGGACCATACAATATTTTCTCACTTGTCTTCCCCTAAACTTTAGGAGGAGGTTATTCTAGGAGATTTGTTCCAGTAACATACCTAGGGCATGCCCCCTAGAGATGATGATTCAGCAAGCTTGGAATGGAGTACAGATATTTGAATTTTATCAGTTCTCCAGGTGAGGTTAATGAAGGTAAGGACAAAGGGATGGATCTTATCCTTGACTGTTCTTTCCAGGACTTAGCACAATGTCTGATACACATTTGTTGGTCTGACCCTAAAGCAACCAGTACTGTCTGGAGACAAACCAATATGGAATTGACTTACAAAGTGGGGTGATTAGAGATGAGATCAGAGATTCCTTTGGTCCTGTGTTTTATCTGCACCATCTTTTCTCTTGCTCAGAACCTTCCTCAGTTTCACTTTACACTTTGTTTACAACTCACTGACTGATTCTGAGAACATCCAGATCCCTTATAGCCTCTGCAGTTACACATAAGCACGTGGATATGTGTCCCACCATCCATAAGTGCTTCAAAAACACACCAAAAATAAGTTCAGGTGACTACTGACTACAAGAAATCTGGAAGAAGGAGAATAAACATAGCCAAATTCCAAGACAAAATCGTGTTCAGCCCTCCTGTTTCTCTTTGGCTTTACAGGAACTTGTGGCTTTGGGAAAACTGAGGTTGTGGCTGCCGGCATTTGTAATGTTATCTGATGGGGAATAAGATGATTAGATGGGCAGGGAGTAAAGCCAATGCAAATGTTGTGGGCTGAAAAAAATCCTTAAAGAGTTTTGAAATCTTTTACATGTCTGATTCCAATTGTATCCTAACTTCTGCCTACTTACCATCCCCTCCTCCATCCAGAAGGCAAAGCAGAGGCAAGAGGGCAGCTTCCCAATAATGCAGAGTTTGGGGTAGCCTGGGGTGAGGCTCATCAGAGATGAATAAAACAAAGCTTCAAGAAACAAGCTGGCTTGTGAGCTGGCTCCCAGTCACAGCTCCACCAATGTTTAGGACTCACTTTAAAAATGAATTAGTAGAAGGCAATAGACTAAGAGATCCTTGCATGTTTGACCCCCTAAAAAAAGCTAATATGCAAGTCCTTTTACCCACTCCATCCTCAAAGTGTACCATCATCAGAAGGTCATCTCCATGTACTTCAAAATTCCTGAATCTGTTAAATGAAAATAATTTTGATAGATTCCATTTTATAGATATTGATGTGTAGAAAACTAATAAATGAGAATAAGCACCCAGAAATGATAAATTATTATAAATTTGTACAATCACCTCAAGAACGATGGTGTTCTGCTGTCTTCTTCATTATTAATGAACAAGACAATCTTTTTTAAAGTAGATGATGGTGAGAAGCAAGAAAATAAATACGTCACACTTGCATTCAAGACCTTCTCCTTACGAAGAGAAATTTCATCTTATAAGTATCTCATGTTATTTATTGAATTACTTCATTATATACTGTTCTCTCCCACCCAAATTTATATGGGAAGAAGAGCCCAGATTTTTTCCTTTGTACTTGAAATGAAGGGTCATTCCTTCGTTTTGCACTAAATAATCATCTTAACACATTTTTGTTCATTGCTCCAGGACTGTAGTATCTGAAAATGGGCAACTGCTTATCTTCTACAAAATAATGATGTGCTACTCATACAGCTCAACTACAAAAGTGTGAGAGAGCACAGAACTCACACAGATAATGACACCTTTTGCTGGGCCAATTTTGGTCAGCTCTTATATTCATTACTCTCCAGTTCTCAAGAAATAGCAGAAGAGCACTAGGTGGAAATCTCATCATCAGCTCAACTCTAAAAACAGTCTTGTTGGAATACATGGAACATAACCAGCACTCAACACATGCTCATTAGCTAATCTATACACTTGTATTAGACTGTTTGGTCTCTATCACAAAATAGCTTAGACTGAGTGGCCTAAAAACAACAAAAATCTACTGCTTACAGTGCTGGAGGCTGGGCAGCCCAAGATCAAAATGCCAGCATATGGTTCCTGTACTGACTCATTCTCTGCCTCGTACAAAGTGCCTAACTGCTGCATCCTCGCAGGGTTAAGGGGCAAAAAATCTCCCTCCAGCCTTCTTTATAGCCCCATTCATGAAGGCAGAGCCATAGCAAACACTCAGACTACACATCACTCTTGAAGCAAGTTCTAAATGATATGAAAACCTACTGTCTCACATTGAAATTGTACTTTCCAGTTTCAGAAATGCTTTGACATTATCCCTTTTGATCTCCACATTAATCCAACCATTAGCCTGTTTTATATATTAAGATGTTGAACAAATGCAAGAGGTCATTTCACTGCTTTTCAAAAAACCACAAAACGATTCCAAGTAAGAAGTGGGACATTTTTATAACAGTTCCCCTCAAACAACATTTATAATAAGGCAGAGCACACAGAGCACTGGAAGCTGACAGATCTGGATCCAAGTTCTGGTTCTGCCACTTATGAGCTGTGTAACCTTGAGTAAGGTTCCTAACCCTCCTGAAATGCAGGGTTTTCACCTATAAAAACAGAGCAACCTCTCCAAGTAATTAGGATAGTTAAATAAAGTAATTCAAGTAACAGCCTTGCTTTGATGCCTATTACTAGTAAGCACTTAGAAAAGGTTGCTTTATAACAAAAGTCCAACTGCTCTTCCTAATTATTACCCCTCATAAACATACCCAAATGAAGTAACAAACCAAGAAAAAGTCCATCCATCTCCCTAACAAGAACAAAAAATGTGTCACTTTATAATTAGCAACACTTCCTATAGCTCCTGTTGTTTTGGTCTTTATTACAAAGGACTCACAGAAGCAGATCCTCCTTGGACAAGATACAGAGTTTAGAAAATGCCCCTCCTCCTGTGGCAATTTTCTTTATCTCTTTGACTTATACAGAGAAGCTTTTTTTATTCCTATTTGTCATTGATTAATGGCATTTTTCACAGGTGATTTAAAAGTCTTTAATGTGTAACATCCCGAGAAGCCTGACAGAACCACAATCTTTGGTTTATTCATCCTCACATTTCAGTAACCTAACCTGGGAAAAAGACCACTCTTTGCCAGAGAAGCTGTTTCATGTGCTTGTGCAGTCCATCCATGTTCCTTGTTCCAGGCTTTGTTCCTCCCTTACTGGCCCTGCCCAGACATCAAGCAAATGGGATTTCTTCAGGGAGGGTTTGCATGGAATCCAATTCAAAGACATATAATTGGCAGTTTTTTCATCTTTCAAAGGCCTTTTCAATACTCATGATGCTACTCTCAGACTTGCTTTGATTCTCCCAAAGCATTGCCTCACCTCCAAGACTGTTGCTAGGATATAGGGGATATCACAACTCCTGAATACACAGGCAGAAGGAAAAGATTTTCCTCCTCCTTATAAATGTCATTGCAATTCTTGTTCTGCTTTTTTCAAGGCCAAGCTGAGAACAAAAGAATGAGATTACCAAGATGAAGTTATTCAAAATAGAAGTCAGAAACCAGAAGGACTACTGCCTTACCTGGGATGGAGGTAGAGAAGGCACTGTGGGAAAGAAAGCTTTGCTTGTTTTGGTAGTCAGGTGACTGCTATGTGGATCAGACCCAGAACCAGGAAAGGTGACTGCACATGTGTGCACACGCATATGTACACACAAATATGCATCATAGACAGGGGAGGATATTAAAAACCAACCAGAGACTGAAATGCCCTCATTCTAGGAAGCTCTAGAATTTATTAAGCATTAACAGCTTGACAAGATATTAATATGTACATAGAATATCTAGGAAGGTTAGTACATTAAAGGGTTATCCATGTGATATTTTTAAAATATATCCACAGAGTCCTTAATATTTCTCCCTTCAAAAGACGGCCTCCTTCCCTTAAGTGAGGACTATATTTAATTATCCCCATGTGGCTAAAAGAATGTGATAGAGTGACAGCAACACTATCGTGAGATTAGGACACAATCTGATGTGTGATTTCCTTCTTACATGCTCCTTCATATCACCGATTTTGGGGGGAGCTATGCCATGACATTGTGCAAGCAGCCCAGTGGAGAATGGAGACTCCCTGATAATAAGAGCTCATGAGGAACTGAGGCCTCCAGACATTTTATAACCTGATTCTCCAGCTGTGTGGAGCCAATATCTTGACTGCAGTCTCATGAAAGACCCCAGCCAGAATCATCTGACTAAACTCCTTCCAAATTCCTGACCCAGCTAAACTCCAGAGTGGTAAATATTTGTTGTTTTAAGCCACTCAGTATTGGGCTTATTTGTTTTGTAGTCATGGACATCTAACCCATTCACTTTCCTCCAGTAACAGATTAGTTCATATTCAGTAACCAATCAGCTACCAAAGAAGGGAAGTCTAGGATTAATTTAAAGAAAGGATGAGATTCAGACATTTTATGTCCTTTTATCACTATTTGTGTCAACAGAGAAGACAAACCAAGGGAGAACACAGTAGGAATTCTTATGACATCAAGCCAGCAAGACCCAACAAGACACAGGAGGGACCCCAGAACTCCAATCTTTTTCCTGTGTTACCTAGTACTCACCCCTTGGTCATCACAGATGTGCACCTGCTTCCTGCTTTCAAAAGATGAAACTAGCCTGCACCCAACGAGGCAAGGTAAGCACACAGAAAACCACATATATAGAAAATAAGAAGCAGTAGGAAGACCAATCACAGTCAAGAAAGGCCTAAATATCCTCAATATGACTACCCTAAGACTAAGGACTGGAAGTTTAAAGAAACTCAAAATTTCATGCATATCAGCATGTGACATACACTGCAAGGGTTTAAACAATTAGTGTGACCATGACTAGATTCCTACAGCAGTAGTTTCTACACCTGGGAATACATCAACTCTGGGACAGCTGTGGGAAAATGCAAATTACTTGGTCCCATCCCAGAACCTATGGAATTAGAATCTCTGGAAATGAGGCCCATGACTATAGCTGAGAAATTATAAATTTCCCAGAGTCAAAAAGTCAGTTAGAAGGTGTTGGATCACTGGTTTTCAGCATAAGGGCACCTTGCCGTCCCCAGATAAATTATCCACAAAGAAGGTAGTGCCAGACTACCTTAGCTCTTCAGAAGAAAGGTGTCACATTAACCCAGGGATTGGTATTACTGTTATTCTGCTCAAGAAAACATTTAGTCATAGCCTCCTTCAGTTGCTGCAGAAGCCTACTTCCCTTCAGAAGGTCACTTTGAAGCTGCTCAGCATTCTTTTGCTATGTACAATATGCAGAATGGGGCTTGCCTTCAAAGACATTTACCCTGCAGACAGCCTTCAGGGTAGCTCTGTTTGTGGTGCAGACACCTGTGGGCATTTAGCAGAGGGTCAGAGGCTCATATCCATGACCTGCTGCAGCTTGGCCTTCATGCCTATCGTCCTGGGAACCAGACTGATATTCTGATAGCATGCGCTCTTATCACAGAAGCTCATCGACAAATCACAGCCCTGAGAAGCCACTAACAGCAGCTAGTAGATGCTTCCAAAAGAATTCCCAGTTCCCAGTTCATAACTATTTATAGTAGGAACACACAGGAAGGAAATACACTAAGATGTTGATTATCGTTATTACTGAATAGTGGAATTTCACATAACTCAACATTTTCCTTTTTATGGTTTTATGCTTCTGTATTTTTTACACTGATCATGTAATATACATAATCAGAGACTAATGTGTTAGGGTTTTTCTTAAATACAAGAAGTAGGAGGAGAACAAGAGATGGTAGTATCAGATCCCAGACCCAGCTGGATCTAGGCTAACCTGCTGGGTATATGTGATGGCCACAAAGACAGGCCATGTTTGGGAGCTGAAGACACAGTTGCAGATGCAACTTGAGGTAGAGAGAAAACAGAATAGCCAGGTCTCTCTCTATCCACTTTCCTACCCATGCCCTCTTTGACTAACTCTGACTATGTAGAACTGGGAAACAAATCAGTTTGAGAAAAAACAGAATTGAAGGCATATCTCAGATTTATTTTCTATTTTATCTCTCAATGTTTGGCACATTCTCCTACCACACCAAAAGGAGAATGAACTTTCAAAGCACTGTGAAAACCACCTAGCTAGCAGTCCCTTTTCCATGGAAAGGTCCTAAGACTTTAGAACCGGAGGTGGGAGAAAAGAGTACAATTCACAAAATTAACAACACTGCCCACCAGGAAAGTTTTATAGACAGGTTTAGAAGTTTAGTCTACTTATAAAATCTATAAATTAATGTCCTTTGTGGATAAAGTTTCATCACTTATTTGCAAGAGGCAGAAAGTGGTTGCATGAGGCTGGGTTTTCTAGGTTAGCTATTACTTTCTTCAATCTCTTTGTTCTTCGTGTTATCAGACAGAAGTCTGAAACATGGCAACTCCATTACAAAAAAAACAACAATAGTCCACTGCAAAGGATACAATCAAATGCTCGCCAAACCAACTAAGAATGTGCAGAGTTGTTATGGTTATGCTAGCTCTGAAAAGGAAGCATTAGCCATTTCTCTAGTACCTGGTTATGTACCTCACCTTCAAAAACAACATCAGACTCTACCATGTTCTATCAAATCATCTGTAAGTAACTAAGTTCCATTTTTAATTCTCTTTAATGCAACTCCCATTCATTTATTAGAATGTTTAAAACTATAGCCTTTGTTAAAAGCCAAATACAATAAAAATTTTCATTAAAATATTTACAACCCAGAACAGCAGCAATAACACCAAAACCAAATGCTAACAGCCAGCAATAATAAATCTCAAATGGCCCTTCTACCATGCCTCCCTGTCGAAAAGGCAGCATTTCATGCTTTGTCCTGAAAACTATTAGATAGACCTCTTGAAGAGCAGGCAGATAAGCAGGACTAGCCAAAATTCTGAACTGTCAAAAGAAAACGCCTGAAAGCTTTTCAACCTCTCCCCTTTATTGTTTTGTAATATACAGTAGATGATAGAATGATACTGAGTGTACTTCGCAAACTATAATCCCCTACTTATGATGGTCTGGATAGGGTTAGAAGCTTGTGCTATTCCCTTCATGGATGGAGGGTTATCTTAGGACCAACACATGTGTACGTCACCATCTGGCACATTTTTAAAGCAAAAATTCAATTTTTAATGTACACTAGATGTAATTACATTTCCCAAACCAAACCCAACTCCCTCAAAATGTTTGGATACACAGGGAAGAACACTAGAAATGAGGGCCACTCTGGACACATCAGCCTGGAGGTCTGAGGACAGGCCTAGAGAGTCCGTGGGACCTATGGACAGAGCTTTCTTCCAGGTTCTGCCTGTGAGATCTGCACAAATAGGTCCTTCTCCAACAAATTCTACAGTTTTCTAAATTCCATTAGCAGGGGCAGAGTTTCACAACTGGCAATAAAAAGCTCAAATTGCAAACACACCTGGCAAAGGTAATAAAACTAACTTGATTTTGCACAAAGGTCCAAATAGCTGTTTTCTTGAGAGAGGTTTTGATATGTGGGGTGAGGACTGAATGATTATGAGGAGGAGACATAACACAAGGAAAAGTAGTCCTGTGTGGAGGGCAAATACTACAAGGGCAAAAGGGCATGTCTGACATAAGATATCTCAGGTTAGCCCAGGGAAGGGCTTCTCTGGCTCACGTTTATGTTCGCCTTTACACAACAAACCCATCACAGTGCCCATCTACGGGCCCCACTGCAGCTCATCTCAGAACAGCAGTCAATTCCCCGGACAGCAGGCAGAAGCAGATTCCTGGTACCATGAGCCCACAGCAGTAGCAGGATGAGTGTCCTGCAACCAAGGAGAAAGCATCAGCAACATGAAATGCACAGGGCTGCAGAGGGACGAGATCATGGTCTAATGAAAGGCACAAAGAAACCCTCGTCCCTTTACAAAATTCGTTGGCTTTTTAAGAGACCAGTTTTCCTGCTTAGTTTTGGATGGTGGTGAATGCAATATACTTATTAGCCATGTTGGAATAGATTTTGTATTTGACCATAATAATCAAGTATCATTTAATCCTCTCAGTAACCCTGTAAGGAAGATACTGTAATTGTATTTTAAAGATAGGAGAATGAGGCTTAGCAAAGTTATATGACTTTCCCACCGTCACTAAGCTATGCCAAGGCATCAGAATTTGAGCCCGGATCCGCCTTCTCTTTTGAAACCACAGAGACCCTAAAGTAAACATTATCAAGATGTAATATCAAAATATGTTTTAAAAGAAACCTTGTATCATTCCCCAAAATCAGACAACCAGTAACATTCGAACCAAAAACTAGACAATAAATACACACTAGTCCCTAACTAAGCCTTGTCTTCTTTATCTAATCAGAAAAAATCGAAAAAAACTAGGGAGAAATAACATTCTATTTCATTTATTTTTTAAAAATGTGGAGCCCAAGACTTAGCTATTACAAATTGTGCTGCTATGAACATGGTTGTGCATATATCACTGTGATATGATGATTTTAATTCTTCTGGAAAGATACCCAGCAGAGGAATAGCTGGGTCAAATGGAACCACTAGCTGTAGTTTTCTGAGGAATCTCCACACTGATTTCCACAGTGGTTGGACCAGTCTGCATTCCCACCAACAGTGCAGGAGGGTTCCTTTTTCCCCGCAGTCCCGCCAGCACTTGTTATTGGTTGATTTCTTGATAATAGCTATTCTTTCTGGAGTGAGATGATATCTTAGTGTTGTTTTGATCTGCATCTCTCGAATGACCAATGATGTTGAACATTTTTTTATATATTTATTTGCCATTTTTATTTCTTCATCTGAGAAATGTTTATTCATTTCAGATGCCCATTTTTGGATAGGGTCTTTAAGTTTGGGAGGTTTGATCTTTTTGAGTTCCTTATATATTCTGGATGTTAGACCTTTATCTGAGGGACAGCCGGCAAAAATTTTCTCCCAGTCTGTGATTCTTCGTCCTACTCTATTAGTAATTTCTTTTGCCGTGCAAAAGCCTTTTAATAGGATGTGGTCCCAAGCATCAATTCTTTGAATTGTTTCCCGTGCAG
>PVJO010014967.1:0-46621 GCA_004026905.1 Hystrix cristata
TTTCATTAATTCAGCTAATATTTATAGTGCAAGTATTCTACTGCTGAGGATACAGCAGGGGAAAAAAAAACCAACAAGTCCCTGTCTTCATTGAATATGGGTATAATAAATGTATAATATAATTATAAATACTGTATGAAAATTCATGTCTGTTTTTCTCAGTACCATGTTCTTACCAGCAGAGAGGCATATAGCACAGCGGGGATACAGCTATCAGTGAATGTCATAATTCCTGGGGCCAACTCACACAGGAATAAAACAATAGAATGGTAAGGATTTAGTTTTCCTTTAATAGTCAGTGCTCCACCAATGATCTATTACTCTTCATTCCTCTGAATTAAGCCTCTTTTAAATCTATGCTGTTTCCCAGTGGACATAATTGAGAGCAACAAGGCTACTTGTGTCCATTTGCATGGCAAATTCGTGACCAGTGGGTCATGTTTGAGCTTCTTCCTTTGGAGAAAATCAGGTTTTGTTTTTGGCTTTTAGTCTATGCCAACTCACTGTGAGAGGTCTCACCCTCAAACTCAGGGACTGAATGGAAAGTTACATATGCTTTGTAGTGAGTTCGAAATGCCCACACAAATCTATTTCAAGATTAGGAGGCTAGGAGGTCTTGGCCCTCCTAGCCTCTGCTCCTACCACAATATATATACACGCATAGAGACTAAGTCACGGTCTACCCACTCCGGGCAGTTGTTCCACCTTCTCACTAGCCAAATGATCTCAGGTTAACACTTAGAGACCCCAGAGACAAAAGAAGAGAAGCTTGTTCCATGCAAAGTCGTGTCCTCAAAGTCTCTATGATGCAACATTTGAAAGAGACAGCAGGGCACATGATTGCACCCGTCCCATGACTGCCATTATGGAGACGACTTGGATGTGCGCATGCGCATATGGCAGCATTTTGCAGCCTGTGCCCCTCTGTATCCCTTGAAATGTTCCCTGGGAGGAAGATGTGGATGTTTATCCCTTTCTTGAACCTTTTCTAGAGCATTAACTTAATATTGTAGGAGTTATAAAGAAAGCTACTTTTTAAATCAGACATTTCCCAAATTTCCAAAATCATTTGATAATGGAGCTTTTTTTCACTGTCCACATGACACCTTGTGTTCTATGGAAATATTTTGGAAAAGCGCCCCAAGGGTCATTATTTTTGTGGTAAAGTGTTGGGATTATGATGTCTCCCTTTCCCAGGATAACACAATCTAAATCCTTTGTTGGTTCTGCTCCTTTGGGTTGGTGTCGGGGTTCTTAACTGTAAGCTAAATGATTGCAGCAGGGCAGGAATGCTCAAAGAATATGTATCATTTTGCTTCTAGAGTCTCCAGGTGGGTCAGAATAAGCTTAAATCCATCTAGCTACCACTCGTGTCTTTAATCTACCCAAAAGGTTCCTGCAGAGCCTGGCTTTTTTGGATTCCTCTCTTCCAAGTTAAAACCCACCTCGGATGACCCTGCTTCATGACTCATCAGCCAGAATGGTGAGTATCCAGCTTCTACAGAGAGAAGACAACTCCACTCTCTGCCAAAACAGAGAATGTCTCAAAAACAAAAAGGGTACAGAGTGAAAAATAATGCCACATGCCCTCTCCCCCTAAATATGCTTCATCTCTCAACTTCCTTACTTCATGTTAAGTTATACTTTCTTCCCCAGTCCCCTAACACATGGCTTCTATCTCTCTTGTCTAGCTGACATTTCGCAGCAATACAAAATGTTTCAGAAAAAAATCTACAAATAGCTGAGACTCTCCAATATGCTACAGTAACATGTTATTTAATGGCCCAAACTTATTCAGACCTATGGGCCACCCCTCACTGGCTATGGCTCAGGTTTAAAAGTTCCAGCACAAACCTCCTGTGTGTTTTGTATATTCTGCTTCACCATCCTCTGCAACAATTAACCCTCTGGACACCATATACCCATTTGGCTTTTAAAAGAAAATTCTCTTCGATTCCACATTAAAAAATGTAACATACCCTCCATCCTAACTTCCAGCCAGCCCCCTCACACAGCTGGCTGGCTGGGTTGATGTTCTTGTGAAGTTAGCCAACATTTTCCTCAAAAATTCCTGGGATTCTCCAGGCATGTTCAAGGGACTTCTTTACTGCTAGAAAATACTGAAGGGCTAGGGAATATTCCTCTTGTGGAGGAAACCACAATCAGCCATACATGGAGGGACTAAGGTGGAGCAAGTTTTCTCCGGAAGTGCTAAAATAGCTGCCTAGGAACAGCCCTGGTATATCCAGAGCCCAGCACCAAACAAAATCATGACAGGCTTGGTGGTAGAATGAGCCTGGGACCCAGAGAAGAAAGGTTTCCTCGGAGTGTGATGGGGAGCCTGACATCACCCCCACAAACCCAGCCCAGAGGAGCTGTCCACACCAGAAGGCACAGGCTCCAGGGCAAAGGAGAGGCTGTGGCAATGAGGTCCAAAACCTCGGCTGTGCAAAACACTCCTGACAGAGCTGAACAGATGAGAAAGGCATTTCCCAGCTGCCTCAGAGGGAGAAGCCTGCCAGAGGCCGGGAGGCGAGAGGCCAGCTAGAGAAGTACACAGCATTCCTGGTTGGCTGACCTCTCTGACCTCTGTGGTTGTTGGAGCTGTGGCAGAAGCCCTGATTACAACTGTGAGAAACTATTGCCCCCCTCCCAGGTCAGCCCCAGGAGACCACAGGAACATTTGAGATGCACAAACAAAATCTGTGAGACAGGGCCCAGAAATGGGGGAGAAACTCCCAGAAGCGCTGGGAATTCTTCCTATGTTATGGTTTAGATCTAGAATGTTCCCTCAAAAGTTTCATGTGTTTAGAGGTGATGCGTTGGGAAAGTGACTGAATCACAGGGTAATGAAATACTCATTACTGGATTAACCCACTGATGTGTTCATAATGGAAAGCACTGTTAGGAGGTGGGGCCTGGTTGAAAGAGGTGGGTCACTGGGGGAGGGGCCTGGAAGGCTTTATCTCCCTTCAACTTCTCTCTTCTCCCTCCACTTCTTGGCTGCCATGGCTAAGCACGTTTTCCTCCACCAGGCCCTTCTGCCATCCTATTTCAGCCTCAGAACCAGTCAGCCATGGACTGAAATCATGGGCCAAAATAAATCTTTCTTCCTTTAACTTGTGGGTGTTGGGTATATAGTCCCTGTGATGAGAAAGTGACTAAAGCTCTAAACATTGATGTTGGGGTATTACTGTAAATCTGATTTAATTTTATGCCACATATGCGTAAGATACGAACCTTTTGGTTACTAGGATTGAAGTTCCTTTTTAAAATTTTCATACACCCTTTGAGCACCCAGCAAGTCAGAAGCTCATATGCACCCCAGTTCTGAATTCCTTTCTAGGGAGTACAATACTGTGAAATATATATTTGGTCTTTGGGCTTGTGTCCTGGCATACAGTTTCTAAAACTCCTAGCATTCCCAGAATGATAAGTGTTTTTGTATACTAATGAGATCACTGGTGTCTGGGACCCCCTTACACAGCTTCACTTATGAGAGCTAGTCATTGGAAAGACCAAGGCAGGATTAGTGAGGACTTTCAGCCTGCCCCTTACCTCTGGAGTAGAGCAAAGGACTGAAGGTTGAGTTATTACCAGTGATGTGATCAGCTGTGCCTACAGAAGGAAGCCTCCATAAAACCCCAAGAAGTCAGCATTCCTAGAGCTTCCAGATAGCTAAGTTCATCGGGCATCCTGGAGGGTGTGGAAAATCCTCATCCTTCCCCTCATATCTTGTCCTAGCCATCTACTGTTCAACTGTATCCATTGCACATCCTTTATAATAAGTGAATAAATATAAATTATTTCCCTGAGTTCTATGAGCTAATCTAGTAAGTTAATTAAACCCAGTGTGGAAACTCTAATTGGTAGCCAGTTGATCAGAATCTGGGGCTTATGGCTGACATCTGAAGTGGGGAGCAGTCCTGTGGGACTGAGCCCTAAACCTGTACCATCTGATGATATACATATATAAAATCACTAGGAGCAACACAGTACTACCAGAGGTTCCTGTGACAGATCAACACTATCTACTTATGTTACAAGGAAGCGCTTACTTTTCCAGATGAGAAATTCTCAGCTCATGCTAAATAATTACTTGAAGGGCAAGATAATTCAACGCATTTTTCCCCTGGTCAGGTTCAGTTCTTTTAACCATGTAAGGTTTCACATTTTAAAAATACTACAAATAACTAATCTAAAAGAAAGCAATAATAAGATTGGCCAAGGCTCATGAATCTCTAAAACTGTTCTCACAAAGTCATTGTAAAAACACAATGTTGTGTGTCTAAGTGGTCTCCTGGGCGAAAACACACTTCCTGCTAGATGTGACGTGAAGCATGAATGGAGTTACAGCACGGAATTAAAGAGATGGCATCAAGACATAACTGGTTTCAGCCAACTGATTCCTGGGTTCCAAGTCAACTATGAGCTGAGGATAGTGGCACATGCCTGTAATCCCAGCTACATGGGAGATGGAGGCAGGAGAACTATAAATTCAAGGTCAGCCTGGGAAACATAATGAGACCTTGTTTCAAAAAAAATTCTGCTAAGTACACTGCAATCCAGTTTCTAAATACCATCTACTCCAACAAGAGTGCTTCAACCAAGGTCACTAACAACTTCCTTATAGGTGAAATTACCATCCTCCAAATAGTTCTCATTTCACATAACTTCTCTGCAGGTTCTGGCCTTCCCACTTACCTTCAAAATCCCTTCTGTAGCTTCTAGATGCCACACTGACCTGTGTTTTTGAGATGACTATTGTAGTTGCTCTTCGGCCTCCTTACAGTCTCCCTTGCCCTGCTCATCTCTAACCTGTTGGTATCCTCAGTCCTCTTCCAGCCTCATCTGCTCTCCTGACAATGAATCCAAATCTCAGTTTCTCACCCCACTGATCCAGCCCTTCTCAGCTGGCCTCTGCATGAGCATTAAGCCCTAGTACCCTTAGGCTTTCATTGCATATAAGTATGATCTTCTCTCCTATGTGTCTAGAATGGAAGTGGCTACTGCCTCTAGGAGAAAAGAATCATGCAAATCATTTCCTGAAGGTCTTAATTCTCTCCAAGAACCTTTACTGAGCCACCTGCCTAGTGAACATCTCCACTCAACTGTTTCATGAGCATCTGAAAAACCACCCTACAATGATAAACCTTACACCACTCCTCACAATTCCTCATCTCCAGTATTTCCTACCTTGACAAACATTATCGCCATATTACTGCCCCTTGATTTTTTCACTGTTAGGCATACCTATTGATTTTCTATTGTGGAAAGGAGGATAGCTTGTTCTCTGTCACATACACCCTCGCTCCCAACATATACTTTCCATCCCGCCTTCATACTTGTAATTGAAAATTTCGGTAGCATAAATATTGTTTGTGTTATTGTGACTATGCAAACATGTTTTGCAACTGAGCCATGTAATAATCTACAGTGACTTTTCCCCTCATGCACAACCCTCTTTTTTCCCTGTAGTCATGTTACATTTTGTTCAGTTGCTTATATTTCTATTAACATATTCCTTAGTTTTTGGGGTTTTTTTCCCATGTACTTATCAGGAAGGCAAATGGAAGCTCTGAGCCAGTGGGTGATTTCTTCATTGCTGGTATTTCCACCAGTTTTGTAAAGCTTCCTTAGAGTACTAGGTATGCCACCAATTTCCTATCAATTTCACTTTCTTGAAGAACTCATCCTAAAGCCTTCTAATTTGCTCCCTTCTGATCCTCCTGCAAGTGTTCCAGGTTGTCATTTGGTAACTTTGCTCCCCATTATCATCTAATTTCAGCTAAGCTCTCTGGGTGCTGGAGCCCCCATTTGCTCTATTGCATAGCTTTCTCTTTCATGGTATCCATCCCTCATTTTGTTGGAACACATCCTCCATGAGCTTCCTGAAAAAGAATATGTGCTTGGTAGATTTTTAGAAACTTCATGTCTGAATGTTACTTCACGTCCCTAAGTAGGCAGTTGGCTGGTATGGAGTTCTAAATTGTATCACTTTCCCTCAGCATTTTGAAGGCATCATTCTACCATCCTTCTGCCTCCAGTGCTGATGTCATTTTGAATCTTGATCCTTTGTATTATACCATTCCTTCCCTTTTATTCTCATTTTCGATTTTGCTCCAATAATTCTGAAATTTCACAGTGATGAGCCTCCATGTGGTTTTATTTTCATTCATTGTACAAAGCTCTAGTAACTCGTGTCCTTGAAGTCTAAGAAGTTTTTTCTGATTTACTTGTCAATACTTTCCTTCTACTCATTTCCTCTCTTCTCTCTTTAAGGGGCTTGTTCTATTTGGATGTTAGTTTTTAGAAAATATTTCATATTTCCTCTTTGTTTTTATGTTCTTCCTTCAGGACGAGTTCATTTAACTTTTTCTTACAAAGGTTCTATTGAAATTTTCCTTTCTTCTTTCACATCTTTAATTTCCAAGAGCTCCCTTTCTGTTTTCTGGGTGTTAGCAGCATATTCCTGTTGGAAGTGACATCCTTCCTTACTTTTCCACATATGTAAACACTATGATTTTAGTTAAATTTTCTTTTCCGGGGCTGGGGATTTAGGTTAGTAGTTAGAGTGCTTGTCATGCAAGTGCAAGGCCCTGAGTTTGATCCCTAGCACAAAAAAAAATAAAATAAAATAAAATAAAATAAAATAAAATAAAATAAAATAAAATGTAAAAATTTCCGTTTGGAGTTCTGTCTCTTCTAAGCAGTTTGTTCCTACTTGTTTTAGTCCCTATCTTTCATATTTGTGGCTTTTTTTAGATAGCTCACAATCCTTGATGTTGTAAGAAACTGACCGAAAGCTCTGAGTCTATGGGTAGAACTGCAGTGTTCATTGCTCGCATCTCACTAGGCTCCCTGCACAAGGCTTGATGTCTGTGTATTTAGGCCATTTTTCTTAAACCTGTCCCATTTCCAGAGAAGGCACTTCCAATCTCCTTCCTGTTTATAAGAGATAGGGTTGTCAAAATTCTGAGAGGCCGGTAGGATATAAAGAACGAGGTGGGGGTGTCTCTTCATCTTGACATGTAAACTTTCAGTAACTCATCATATTTTCAATATATAGTCCCACACTCCATTTTACCTGGTATCTAATTTACCCTTCTAAGAAGATATGACTCTGGTCTTCCATTAGAGCGAAAGTGGGAAGTCTTTCTGTACAGATAAGGAAATGATTTGGGAGTCCAAATTTTTCTAAGACTTTGGTCTAATTCTCCTTGTTTTATATCCTCCATTACCTCTAGTAACAGAATATCTGTTCTTTCTGATTCCTGAGATTTTGTGGGGGCAATCTCTGGACCAAATCAGCTCCCTAGTTTTTTCCACTGTTTAAGATTAGAATTCCATTTTCTCTAGTCTGCTAAATCAAATTTCACTCTTCCTTCTACTATCTGTACTATCTGACTTCTAAGAACATTTTATTGTTTTTTTTCTTCTGTTCTGTTTGTTCTTATGGCTTATGTCTTTATAAAAATCCTATTATCATCCTTTTGATAGTTTGGTAGGGAGAAGATATCATGCATGTGTTTAATTTTTCTTCTTTAAATAACAGCCCCTGGCCTTTTAATTACGTCTCGGGTTATCCTTCCTTGTTAACACCATTTGCAATTTGTACTTCCCAAATGTATTGGATTTTCTCCATCTCCTTCCCTCTCCCCCTCCTCCCACTCCTCTCTCTCTCTGTCTCTATCTCTCTCTCTCTCCCCCGGCCCCCCTCCCCTCCCCGTATCAATTTGATTCACTTGCCAATTGATTTGTTGATTGGCTTAGGAGCTTCCCAGGGAACTGGTGAAGCACATTTCCAGGTGCATCTGGGTAGGTCATGGAGGACTTGGGTACTATATATGGCCCCTACTTCTGTCCTCTCTGGTGCTGTACCCCTCCTTTGTGTCCCAGCCACACAAACTAAGCAGCTTTGCTCTGCCACACTCTTCTGCCACGGTGTTTCTGCCAATCACCCACCAATCATGGACTGAATCCCCAGAAACCTTGAGCCAAATTAAACCTCTCCTTTTTGAAATTGTGAGGGTCAGATGGTGTGTCCCCAACAACAAGAAAGCTGACTAATTCTCTCTCTCTCTCGTTCTTTCTCTCTATATGTATCTCCCTTACATTTTTATATCCTACTCTATCTGCCCAGATTGCCCTTCTTATTTCCCCCTCCCCATCTCCACCTGAGGAATTCTCACTCATCTTTCACTTGGGGCTCTCATCTCCTTCTGGACACTTCAGTCCCGCTCCCTCAACCCCTTCCTACCACAGCGTACATCTACCTGGATAATAAGTGCTTATTTACTTCTCAGTCCTACCTGCTGGACTGTAAAGACACTTACAGCTCTCTCACAAGGTCTCTTTCCTCCAGGGATGCCTCTGGCAAAAGGAGAGGGTTTTTCACTAAGTGGGAAACTAGAGACTGTAGGAGATGCTCCCCTAAGGCAATGTTCCAGACCAAGAGAAGACTTCAGTCCAAGCCACAGGAAAGTATTATTTTATTATTATTATTATTATTATTATTATTATTTCTGTAAAAATCTTTTCCTAGATTAGTCCCTTAAAGTTAGAGGAGGCATTAACTGCCCTAGAAATTATGTATACTATTTTGTATAGCCAAAGCACTTTAGCATTCATCAATTAATTTTGATAATTTACCATCATTAGCTAGCTAATTAAATTTGAAACTGAACCTCCAGAGAAGAAAGACCAATTTGGAAAGATTACTCCAGGCAGATGTCCATGGGCCCAGCTCCTCCTTTCTTGACCTCTCTAAAAAAAAAAATAATAATAACAACAGGCTCTGGGATGGAAGTGGGCCAAGCAAGGATCCCATGGAATCCTCCTCCTCGTTAGGCAGCCCAAGTCCTGCACTGGTCATCTCCAGGGCTTCCACAACAAATATCCATGAGAGAAACTGCCTTGATGTCATATTCATCAGAATCATGACATTCTTTTCAGGCAGAAACAAGAGGCGAGTCCTACCACAAATACATACGAAATGTAGTGCTCCTCTGACCCTTAATCTTGCAACAAAAAGGGAGAGAAAATGGCTACAGCTGTAAAACTACTCAGGCTTTGCAATGTTTAGAATTACTTTAGAAATCCTAGGTGGGACCTTTGGGAGGGAAATAGTTGGAACCCTCACAAATGTGACAGATGCCTTGATATGAAGAACCTCAGAGGGCCCCTCACTCACTCTCCACCCTGGGAGGATACAAAACGACAGCAGTCTATAACCGGAAGAGAGCCTTCGCCAGAAACCAATTGTGCAAGAACCCTGGTCTATGTTCCCCGCCTCCAGAACCATGAGACATCAGTTTCTGAAGTTTCACTCTAACAGACCTGGAGGAGTTACTGTCTGCTGCTAAGTGTTCCACTGCAGATGTGTGAAATAAAAGTGTTTATGCTTTCTGTCTCACTGTGGCAGCAAAAACTGAAGAGACGAATATAGGAGAAAACATGGAGAGAGACTTTTGCAGCTTGGGAATAACCTTGCGAACAGCAAAGAACCTGTGCTATCCAAAGAAAAACCTAGAATTTGAGTTTACATGAGAAGTATTGAAAATCTTTCCCCATCACTCTCACCTGGTTGATTACACCTTTACGAGATTAAAACTAAAAGCAAAACAGTAAAATGTGCATAAATCTCTGTTTGTAACCTACCGAGTCTGTACTGTATTTCGGTGGCAGGATTCTAAGACGATGGCCCCATCCAGGGGAGTGGAGGATGAAAGCGGGAGGATGGAAGAAGGTTCTTTACAAAGCTCTACTTGGGGAACCAGTACTCTCCAGACATGATACAATTGGAAACATAAACTTATTTTTCTTCCATTCATCAGAGACACAACCTTTGATGTGCAACTTGTGGAACTGCCCACCTCTCAGTGGGGGAAAATGAAAGTTACCTGGTGCATGTTGCAGCCCTAGACATGCACTAAAATGCCAGGAATACAACCAAGAACAGTAGCCCCAGAAGCAGTCTGACAAGCCCCCTTCTGCCTAACAGGAGATGTTGCTTTTATATTCCACTGAGGAACTGCTCCACCCCAAACTAGCCCGGCTTTTCCACATGTGCCCTTAGGAAAATGGGCAGAGTACAAGTGGCCCAGGATGAGCAATTTTCCTGGAAACATAGGTGGACCTTAACCTTTTCTCATTGCAGATCACTCATGAGGGAACTTTATTATGGTACTGTTAATATTATATGTCATCTAATACTAATACATATTGCAGCAATACTAACAGTTTTCATGTATTGTTATATTTTATGTTTGACTTAAACCTGGTGAAATTGGTATTTTATTCTCCACTATTTTAAGGAGTTAGGCTCATAGAGAGAAAATAACTTTTCCAAGGTCATGAAGATAGCCGGTCATATGGTTAAGATTCCAGCCCTGGTTGTTTGATGCCAGTTGTGACAGAATGAATCCCAGTCACTCTGTATTTATTGAGATGCTTCTGGCTACAAATAAAAAACACCCCAGCTGAAGGTCCAAAGGAACAGCTTGGTTGATTCAGTGTCTCAATGGCATCATCAAGGACTGGGGCTCTTCTCTTTTTTCCTTTTCTACCACCCACTCTGTGTCAATCCTCTCACTAGGTCAAGATGTTAACATGGTTCCAAGCCTCACCTCACCTGTAGCAGGCAAAGTCTAGAGGCAGAAAAGGCATGATTTCTGCCACGTGTCCCTTTTTAAAAGCAAAGACAGCTTCCCCTTATGTTTCATCAGTCAAAATTCCATTACATGCTCTCACCTCAACAATCACTTGACAGGTCTTGATTAGCTTAGTCCAGTCAAGATTCAGTGCCGCTAAGACTGTCAAATGGCCCGGCCCCTGCTGAAGAACATTGATTTTCAGAGGAAGATACACAAAATCCATCTGCAAAGAAGAAAGGATGCTGTTGTGACCCAACTGTAACTTTCGCTACCACCAATACGGCAGACCATTTATTTTCTAAAACATTTTACTATCAAATAATGAAACAAAGCATCCAATAATTATATAACGACAATGGATACAAAAGCTTAGTGGAACATGAAAGCAAAGTCAAAATTCAATGTGGTAGGGATGTAACAATATAGAAGCAACTCCTCTGACCAAGGGAGAGGAGAACTGAGTTTTGAGCTCACCTCCCACACTAAATAGCTAGGTGATTTCCACCTGCCTAATCTTAATTTCTTCCTGTTTTTACACTGAATAACAATACCTGTCTCACAGAATTTTTTAATAGTAAATAACTTAATAAACCATTATTGCCATGAAACTGAAATTACTGTTCATTGAGTAAATAGGAAAAATTCTGGTTTCAAAGGCAATTTGAGTGTTTGTCTTACTGGGTGTTCCCCCTCCTCCCCCTCTGCAGCTTTCAGACAGACCTGGGGCTCGTGTTGACCCTTTCCCTCCAGGTTCCTGGCCCTGCACCAAGGACAAGGACAAGGACTACAAGTTAACTGCTGTCAGTCAACGCCTGCGAGGCCCTTCAGAATGCACTAGAAGGTGCGTATGAACCCATGATCTGTCTTTGCATTTTAAAGAGGCTAAATGAGACAGAGGGTATCAAGGGTCACAGCGACAATGTTTCTCCAAATGAAGCCAAGAAGGCCGACAGGAAACCAAAGGAAGGCGAATGATGCTCTAGCCCTTTTGTTCCTTTGCAGTATAAGGACTGCTTTGCTAAGTATCTTCACTCCTGCAGCACTCATAGTTATCTCTCCCCATCACTCCGCCTCTCACTCTGATCACATCCTTTGCACTGAGATTCACTCCCTGACTTGACCTGGTTCTGCTTCTCTTATTCACTGGGTCAGTGAGTCATACTTAATGCCCACATCTCTTGATTTTTTCTTATTTACTACATTAGTTCTTGTGATTGCTTCACTTCCATTCCTGTAACACAGAAAGTGTTGGTTACTTGCCTTGTGAAAGAGCATATCATAAAACCATGTAAAATTGAACTAGAAGAGACATAAAAATCACCTCAATCCTTATAACTCAAAGTGTGGTTTTACAGACCAGCAGCACCAGTACCCCGCTCCTCCCAAATCTTGTTAGAAATGCTGATTCTCATGCCAGCCACAGACCCACTGAATGCCAATCCACATTTCAGAAAAATCCTCCGGGGATGCATGTACATATTAAAGTATGAGAACAGCTAGCCCAGACCTACCACCTCCTTTCACAGAAATGTGTCCTCTCTACAGTCCTGCAGAAAATGAGTGGTTAAACTGGATTAGGTCTCAGGTCTCTTGATTACTAAAACTGCATCACATTACCTTTTAAATACCATCGATTCATTTTTATACCTACACAGTTTATCTAGCTTTCACTTCCACGCTGTCACAAAGGAATGGCAGGATTTGGCTTTCAAATTCACTTCTCATATCCACTAGTGCCTCTTGTTATGATAGCATAGCTTCATCTTTTTCTGCACCCATCTTCTCTTTCATTTCTGATTTGCAATTACCTCGCCAGGGCCTCCAAATACAGAATCAAGTAGAACTTATCTTTAATGTCTTTCTGCTCATCTTTTCCTTGTATGCCTTCCTTTTAAGACTCCCTCAGCTGACTATGAACTAGTCTCTTTGCCCACCAACATTTTATTTAGAATTCCTATACTATGTCTACAAATGAACAATGATTTAAGCTTTATTTCAGGTATTGACAACAGTCTTGAGATTTAAATTATGGTTGCTTCATAAAATGAATTGGGAAGTTTGAGAATTGATTTCAGAACCTGCGGACTTCCTAAGTGAGGGATAAGATGGGTTATAATGTATCTGTATTCTGAATACTTTTATAACATTATCCTACCAGCAGAGTCATAACTTCCTAAAATCAAAAACAGAATAATGTTTCCTTAGACAAAATATACCACCACGTTTGCACCTTTGAAATCTCTGCTACCAGTTGAGCAGATTGGGGCAAAGAAGGTGGAAAAGGTAAAAGACACACCTCAGCCCCGACTCTATCCCCCCACTGCCCCCATCCTGAAGTACGCTGTCCCCTCTCTCTGTAAAGTGGCGCATCTACAGACTGCCTCCACCTGTGAGACCTCCGCTGGCACTTTTCTAATTCCATTATCTTTTACCAACCTGCTAAGGAAACCTGGTCTGAGAGCCATAGAATCCACTGAAATACATTCTCAGGATTTTCCATTTCAGTGCCCTAAAAGTAAGCACAGGGAACATGGACAGCTCATAGCCACACTCGGGCCATCTGACAAGGCACACTTGGGAGCATCTATGAGTGATTCTGCAGCCTTCCTTTTCTGGAAAGATGTGGTCATGATTCATGTTTCTGCACATATGGCAAGAGGAAGAACAGAGCGCACCACTTATTTGTAAGCGTCCCTGCTGTCCTTGTCCTCACACACTGTCTTTTCCAGTGTAAAATTGTTCCTTAACCTCAGGAGCAGCCTATATTTGAAAGTTCCTGGGTAAATAATAATGATAATGAATGATAATAATAATAATTTTCTCACTACCACTCCTGCCCCTCAATTTGTTTTGCAAAGTCTTTGTGATCAGGAGCAACTAATGAACATACAGGAAATGTAAAGAATCTTCAAAATTACTGTTCAAAGACAAATGTTTCCTTATCATGATTAATAGGTCAAGTAGGTTGTTGCCTCTAATGTGGCCTGAAGACAGAAAAAAAAGGTCTATCTAACCCATACTTTTCCCTCTCTCTGAGCTGAAATTCTGCTGATACACTGATTGAAGTTTTCTCCTTTTCTTACTGTATTTCAGAGAAAGACAAAACATGAGACAATGCATCTGAATCCATATATTCCATATTTGCCCAGAACTAACCTTGCTATGAATTTTTCACAGATGTTCAGGAGGGTAGAGGGAGTCCCAGGTGGGGACTGGAGTGTGGATGATAAAAGGAGAGTAGAGGGGACCATCCGCACACCGAGAGGAAACTCCACGCTAGAAATGTCTCCCATCCCAAACCAATGCTCTGCACAATCAAGGAAGATGCAAAGTTTGCAGTGACCACTGCTTTGATTCTCAGCCTCCTCCAGCTCCAAGATTTTCTTTCCCTTGATGAGGGGCCTCTTCTTACCCAGCAAGTGTAAGGCAATGAGAATGGAAGAATTAGAAGGTATATAGAGAAAAAGAAGATCAGAGAGCAACATCTACTATGGCAGCCTGAAAATAAACATAAGAGTTTATTTATGCATATTTTAGTTTTATACAAATAACTCCAAAATCTTAAATTGCGTATACTACTTCCTACATGTGGATCTTTGGAGAAATCGTCCTATGTGCCAATGCCAGAAGAGTAACAAAACAAACTGAAAATTACAATAGGATGGGAAATATAGGAACAGCAATATAGCGATCTCAGAGCACAATTCTTAGTTCATCCTTCACACTCTGAGTTGAAGCTCTGAGAAGTCCAATCTACAGACAAATCTGGGAGACTGAACTCCCTAGAGGATTTGTTTATTCATCTAGTCATTCATTCAACAAACATTAAGGAATCCCTACTACAGGCCAATAACTGCCACCCCAGACACTAGCAAGACTGTTCTCAAATAGCAAGGTCTTGGGATGGAATTAAGAGATGGCATCCACGTTACAAATTTGATAGGAAAAGTGGCACCCATGTCTGTGTGGGTTTATGTGTTGAGAAATAATCTGGTTTGCATAGAAACAAAAGAAACTCCTTGATATGGAAAAATAAATAGTAATGCAGAAAGCCAGGAGGCAAACTTGGAGAAGCAAGCATAGTGTCTTAGTCCATTGTGTGTGGCAGTACCGAATACCACAGGTATTATGAGGAAAAGAGGGTTAGTTAGCTTATGATTCTGAAGGTTAAGAAGTCCAAGAGCATGGCTCTGCCATCTGCCTAGCATCTAGTGAAGGCTTTCTTGCTATAATATGGCAGAGGCCATCACATGGTGAGACAGAGAGCAAACAAGCCAGAGACAGCATGTTTTTATAGCAAAGCCGCTCCTATGATGATAACACATTAATCTGTGAATGGATTAATCAATTTATAAAGACAGAGCCCTCAAGATCCAATCACCTCCCAAAGGTCTCACCTTTAAATACCATTATCATATGAATTAGGGGATTAAGTTCCCAACACATTAATTCTGAGGGACAAGTATTCAAACCAGAGGACAGGGGTTGCTCGTGAAAAGACCTCATGCCAAATTAATGTGCATGCACTTCACCCTGTAGATAAAAAATGGGAAGCCATGAGAAAATTCAATCACAAGCAAGTCATTGTCATATTTGATTATGAAGATGCAAACTTCTGCTAATTATGTGGAGGATGAGTTGGAGCAGGTCAAGAATAGAGCTAGAGAAAGTGATTAGAAGGCCATCGTTGTTAGGAGAGGGGTGTCGGGGACCAAATTTGAAGGTACAGCTGTGGGGATTGAGACAGGACAACCATGGCAGGACACTGCTGGGACAGAAGACTGGAATGACAGGACACAATAAAATATTACCCTTTAAAGGGAAAAAAGTGGAAAAATATAAATAAACCTGCTATAAATAGGGAAGGAGGGAACAGAAGGGAGGGCTGGGGAAGGGAGGGACCCAAGATACATCATGTACGAGTACAAAACAACCATAATGAATGTGACCATTATGTATACAATGTACCAATAGATGTTCTTGGTAAAAAATTTTAAAAAAATATTACCCTTTGTAACATGGCATGTTTCAACAGGCCCATCATAAGACCATGATAAAAACTACAAATGTAGAATGTTTACATGAAATGAGAAATTGCTACTATGAAAAAACATAAATACCCTTTTACTTGCACTTGTTCTAACGTCAACTTAGAATCACTAATTTTGGCGGTCACGCAGCTGAGCGATACACTATTAGTTTCCCACTAGCTTTGCTGTAGATGGCACCTCTGAGTGTGGGTTATAAGAACAGTTGCCGGGGTTACTTTTCAGGGACCCAAATGCTACTTTTGCTGAGAACACTGACTCTTCATTTGGGGTTAGAGATGTCTGATGGGTGACTAAAATAGGATGAAAACCTTGGTGTCTGTCTTCATTTTGTGCCTGTCTCTGTTACTGCTTTAACCCTTGCGTCTGAATGTGCTCAGCTATGTGCACAGACATGTTGATCATTTAAAAAGGTTTTGGAGCTGGTGTGTGCTTCTTTTGCACCACCACTGTGCTGTCTCAGCAGCTTAGGCACTGAAAGCCCTTCAGCCTGACTGTAAAGCCAGTATGTTTATACAAGATGAGGGTACCAGCGGTAAGAGTAACTCAGCTGTTTCTGAGTGAAGCTGAGCACCTGTTAGCCCACCAAGCGCTGAATCAGTATGTTTCACACAGGAGGATGGAACTAGATACAGGAAAATCCAATAGCCTCTAGAATAAATTAAGCATGGCCACACACGCATTCGACTCCTTCACAAGAAGATCTATCTCGTGGGATCATTTCGCTGGCCGAGGGAAATGACTGGAATTCAGCCCTCTCCAAGAAATTAATAAAAACCTCCTGCTTTCTTTGTTCTAGGGGTAAAAGTTTGGTCACTTTGTCTCTCAACAAGTTGCCAGCTCCCTTCACCGGAAGTTCTGATTTGACTGAAGCCCCCAGTAAAGAATAAAGCTTCACCTAAGCAGGAGTGTGTGTGCTTTGCAATATTTGGCCCGGTGTCATTTCTACCATCTCTGGGTCAAAGATCCTGCCCTCCAGCATCAGGAGTAGAGAGGCAGTAGTAGTACTGAGAGCTACATAGGCGGCAAAGCCAATCTACATTTTATAGTAGACTGAATGAGAAGGGAAGGAAAGGAAATGCTCAGGCCTTCGAGTGTCATGTTTGAGTGATGAGTAGGTGATGAGACCACAAATGTAGCTAAAGAATACAAAAAGGAGGAAGTTTGTTAGGGAACATGACAAATTCAGCTTAGCTACATAAGATGACGGGGGGTTGAACAGCATCTTGGTGCACATTTTTAGCAAGCCATTCAACATCAGGGTCTGGAAATCAGGCAAAATATCTAGATTTGGAAGTCAAAACCAGCATAGCAGGAACAATTTCAACCATAAAAGTGGGCACGCTGCCTCAGAGAGAGTATATAGAAAGAGAATAGAGCTGGCCTGATGGTGTAAGAAATACCAAAATGCAAGAAAGAGGAAGAATGAGGACATCCATCCAAAGGAAAACTAAAGAAGAGTTATAAAGATGAGGCCAGTGAAGAGAGTGTGGTTGCTGCATGGAAGCTTAAGCAGGACAGATACTCAGTAACTTGCATCATATGCAGCAGAGGTACAATAAAACATAAGCTCTTACACATGCCATCGGATGCAGTGGTTAAGAAATCATTGGTAATTTTACCTTAGCTATTTTCATGGAATGGGAAGCCAAAAGCCAAATTGAGGTACTTGAAATGAGAAGTAAAGATGTAGAGCTAGAAAGTAAATTCACTCTAAAATGTTTGCGTGAGAAGAGGAGAAGAGAGGTTTGTTGGAAACTAGAAGACATAAATTCAAGAAAAGTTTTATTTTGTTTTGTTTTTTTGGTTTTGTTTTTGTTTTGTGGTACTGAGGATTGAACCCAAAGTTTTCACACTGGGCTAGAGCCCCAGCCCTTTTTCCACTTTGAGACAGGATCTTGGCTCAAACTTGCAATCCTATCTCAGCCTTCCAGAATGCTAAAATTATAGGTGTGTGCCACCATATCTAACTCAAGGGAAGCTTTTACCATTGGAGGCCACTTGAATAAATTGATAGACTTAGAGAAGGAAGAAGGGTAGATGGGGGATGAATGATGTAATAAAGTTCCAGAAGGGGCAGAAAGGAAAGGGGTCAAGAGCACAGACAAAGGAATTGAACTTGGGAAGAGGAAATACCTCAGAGTCTGGAAGAAACAGTTAGTATAATATTTGGAATGCTTTTGCTGGCACACAAAATTAAATCCAAACAAAAGAAGTTTAAACAATAAGGAAATTGTACTATTTTACATATCGAGAAGTCAAAAAATGGATGGTAACAGATAGGAGCTGGCTTAGAGATGTCATTAATGACTCGGGCTCTTTCTGGGTCTCTGAAATGGTGTCGTCAGCACTCCAGCTACTCCCATCCCAGTGAAGTGTCACACAGTTGCTCCAGTCTACACACAGAACAATGCCGAAAGCCAGAGATGAAGACCTCTTCTTTGGTCTCCACTTGGTCAGAGAGAGAATCATTCCTAGAATTCCTCTGTAGACTCCAGTTCAATAGCCAGAATGTTGTCGTGTGCCCAAGACACACAGGAATAACTCGGCTGGATTAATTATGACGCATCCACTAGGGCAGGCAGAGCCCGGTCTCCCCGAAGAACATGGCCACCAGGTCCCTGAAGTTCTGTTATCAGAGAAGAATACACGAGTGTGGCTATTTAATAAGCAACCAAACACAATTGCCTCATTGGAGTAAATGTGGAGAAGTTCACAGTCAGGGGCAGCTTAACAGTCTTGATTGTCTGTTGAGTATGTTGAGAGTGAAGAAATAAGGGCTGAACATGAGGTTTGAAGAAACAGATAAGATTTGAAAGTCACTGGAGGAAATAAGGGAAAGAGCTGACTAAAGACAGAGGTGAGATGAGTGCTATAAGCCAAGCTGAGCTGGGAGACCATAAACTTCTGCACATGCCAACCTGTATGACTATATAATTATTTTTCCAGTATATTTCCCTTCTCAGATGCAGAAATAAATAATATAGAGAGCAACAGTACCAGTGATTCTAGGTTGAGATTTTTACCATGTGGTAAAGAAATCAAAGATGCTTGTAAAAGATTTCTGTAAAACTTATGAGATCTAGATTACACAGAGAAAAAGAGGAGTCTGCTGATTAAATTAGAGAAAATAGAGTGATCAAGGGTCAGGAGATGCATATGAGCTCCAAGGGTAAAGACAGAAAGACGTAAGGCCAGGACCTAGTGATCAGAGAGTAGGATAGTGGTGCACTGCCCCCAAGCTGAGGCCAGATGAAGAGGAAAGAAATGAAGAACCTTGGAGTCAACAATGTGCAGGGGTTTGCAGACCAGGAAATAAATGAGAGTAATGACTAACACTGAAATTCCCAAAATCACCAACGAAGGAAGGGACCTAACCAAGCAACAAGCAGAGATTAGTGACCACCAGGGAAAAAACATGAGATAAGTCAGCTGTATGACTCGGAAGGAAAAAGAGCTTCTACCTGAAGTTTGACAGATGCTGGTCCAGAGGTAGAGGTGGAGTCAGGCGTGCAGCAGCCTTCCTTCTGGGCACGGGCCACACAATGCTGAAGCATGGTAGGTGAGGACCTCAGAGGAAGTTGAGTCTTTAAGCAGATCTAGCTCTCAGTTTTAAAGGGGGAGTTATGCGGGTCTTCGGAACCCTTTTAGGGGACAGAGAAGACTGTGTGCGAACAATGAAAGGAAGACCACAGATCACCAAGGAATCCTCAGGTAGGGATGGCTGACAGACTGATTCCAACTCAGCATGTTTCAGTAAGTGGTAAGAGTCCTCCATCTACTCAGGGAGGATTTGAATGTGACCGTGACATCTACACCTGATAAAACATTAACAATATAATTACTAATGCAAGGAAAGCTTCTTATGCTAGAGTAAATAAAAGGTATGAGTTTAGATATGAGACAGAGGAGCTCTGAGCAGGAATCTGTGTTTCCGCTAAGCTGGCTCCTGTTCGCCCATCCCTTTGTCTTTCTTCATTTGCATTTCTCGTTTCTTTTCTCATTATAGTCACTATTTAGTTGAGAGATGATATAACCCTAGCTGGGGGTGGAGCACAATTAGCATATAAACAAGATTTTAAAAGAATTTCAACAGAGAATGACTTTACAGGCCATTACTCTCTGGAGACTTGACCCCAAAGTAATCAAGAGCAAGTAGACTTGGGTAAACCCCAGATAGGCCTAAAAATGCCTACGACTTGCCTTGAGCGACCTAAGGTGTGTCGTCACTGTTTACCTCGGCTGCAAGTTGCCACCAGGGTTCTCCATTTCACTTCGATTAAATAAGGCTTAGTAGCAAGAACATAATACTTGAAGAAAATGTGGTGCAGTAGGGGAAAAAAAAGTAAGCCCTTAAGACTTAGAAAAACCTGAGCCTGGACACCAGTCACTATACCAAACTTCATTCCTCCTGGAAAGTTACTTGCACTCTGAGAAATAACAAAAGTCACCAGTAAAGGTAAGTCAGCAATGGGCCAAATTCTTTACGTACATATGCAGATTATCCCCAATTCTACCACCCTCCAGGGTCAGCTGCCTCCAGCAAAATAGCCAGAGCCCCTACCTAACGTGCTAAATTGGAGTTTTGTTCCTAGTGTTTCTGAAATGGGCTCAAATAGTCTTCAGATTCTGGCCAAAAGTTTCTTTTTCCCTCCTCTCTCCATCCTCCTCCTAAGATGTCCTCTTTCCTCTTCCAGTGAAGCTTATGTATGGCACCGTCTCCTTAGACCTGCACATAGCACCAACACAAAGATTTTCCTGACAATGGAGGCAGTTACAGGAGAGAAAACAGACTGAAATTTAATGTCATACATCAGGACAAACAGAAGGTAGGTGTCTGACAAATCCTCCTCTTCTAGAGCTTAGTTGGTGGCTGCCATTTCCCTGGGATCTCAGCTCTCACTGGGAGCTTTCCTCTGATCCCAGTGCTTTTAGCAAACAGTTATTTTCTATGGCTTTATTATGCAGGGCACTTTTACATTCTTTTGTCTCATATTGTCCCTGGGCTTCACCTTCAACCACCATAAAGTGTCCCTTACTGTCAAGTTTTACTCTGGGCTCTACCCCAAACAACACAGAGAATAATATGAAGCTTTGAAATGGCAGCTTTTCTTGCATATGCCTTAGATCACATTTTAGGTCAAAAGCCAAACAGATAGAAGGGAATAAAAAAGTTATTCTCCTCTATCCCCAGCAAACTCCTAGGGCCTGAGTTTGAGATTCCATTGTCCTCTTAGATTTCACTTTAAACACAACAGAATTCTAAGATATGTATTATTATCCCCATTCTACAGATGGGGAAACTTAAGGTCAGAGAATTGAAATAATTTATCCAGTGTGGCAAAGCTAGTAAGTAACAGAATCAGGATTAGAACTCAGTGCATGGAGAGCTGTTCCCTCTTTGAAGCCAGCTTCCCTTTAAATGTCCACCTACCTTGAGACCACCATGCTGCAAGGAAGCTCAGTTAACAGTGTGGAGACAGAAAAGGCTCATCAGTACCACTGAGGGACCAGGCATATGATTTCAGCCTGGCTCCTCCGGCCATTCGAGGTACCCTCTGAATGTAGATCAGCAGATGACCCCCAGCCAGGGTCCATGGAACAGAAGTAACTGGCCAAACTCCATTCAAACCACTAACTCTTCCTATTTGCAAACCTCAATGGTGAGAGGCCTTCAGGGAACTCTCCTAAAGGAGATGAAGCAATTAAACACCGACCGCTTCCCCACAGGTGCGCTCCTCCTGAAGACCCTGCTGAGCGGCAGCAGTAAGTGATACAGCCCTTGCAGGGCCAGAAAGACACCCAAAGGCAGAGGAGTTTCTGGCAGAAAACTGATCCAAACCATAGTTTTGAATAGCAAGAAAGAAAATCTAATTGCATTTCTGCCTACCCATGTCAGTGTGTGTGTGTGTGTGTGTGTGTGTGTGTGCTCACATGCCTCTGCCTGCTGTCCTCTATCAGACACTCCTAGAAACTTCAGACAGTAGCCAACAAATTCCTTGTGATAGGGAGACTACTGACTACACAGCAAAGAAATCCATTTTACTTCTTGTGTTTCATCTCCATAAATTTGAGAAACAGCCTCATACATTCATTCATGTGTGTAAAATGCATTTGTTTAGCATCTGCTCTGTGCCAGGCACTGTTCTAGGCCCAGTGGATTCCATCACAGAAAGGGAAGACATGGCCCTGCTCATATAGAGCTTCAGCCATGAGGCTAGGGAGAGAGATAATACCTAAGGAAACAATTCAATAAAGTATAACATTTGAAGAGTAATGGAAGTAATCATAAAGAAAAATAAACTGTGAGGATAAAAGATAAAACAGGGATAGAGGGTAGAGTAGGACAGGGATGAGGAGGGCAGAGAGAAGCAGCTATGCTTTGAGCCATGAGTTCTAGCTACTATGCAAAGAGCAGACGCCAAAGAGGAAGGTACAACGGCAAAGAAGCTGGTGGAAGGTTATTGTAAGTGTCCGGATGAGTGATAATAATGACCTGACTGTGGGCCATAAGTGACACGATGTGGAATGTATTTGAAGGTAGAATGCCTCAGCTGTGTACACATAATCACTACTCAAATTGAGTCCTCAGCTCTGAAACGTGGAAGGATTTCCACTTTTTAAATCTGTGGTCGAAAGAGCTGAGCTGGGTATGCCATCGATGCCCTGAGAAGTGACGTTTGCTATCCAAGCCCACCCAGTGAATGCAGAGAGGCCCAAATTACCAGGACAGCATGGGGGTGAGGAGATGACTGGGTTTTGTTTGGTCCAAAAGAAAATCTCCACGTAACAACACACCAGAGCTGCCGCTTGCTTCCCTGCTTAGGTGGACAGATCAGGGACTTCTCCATCAGTCACATAGCTCTCTGTTGAGTTTGTCTGCTTGGCCGTGTTGGAGGCGATCTTAACTTTCTGACCTGTTCCATTCGGAGTGATAGAATTAAGCTTTTTATAGCCTGACATATATTCCCTGATATGCAAAGATGGTTTCTAAGCAGAGAGAAACAAGAACTAACTGGCACAAAAAACCCAGGATCTTCTTAAGAAGGAAGTAACCTCGACTACTACACGGTTTCTATCAAGATTTAATGCATGCCTACAGCCCCACCCTCCTGAAAGGGTGAAGCAGGAGGACCACAAGTTTGAGCCCACCATGAGCAACTCAGGGACTTGGTAAGACCCTGTCTCAAAAAATAAAAAAGTACTGGGACTGTAGCTCAGTGCAAAGGCTCTAGATTCAATTCCCAGTACTACCAAAAAAAAAAAAAAGATTTAAAATTAGGAAAGCAAGGGCATTCCTGACCATATTTTATTACTAGGAAAAGATTTCTGATGGCACAAAGAAAAGAAAGGCAGAAGGACACCGTGCTGGGAACCCAAAGTCTGCACTTGAGCCCGAGGTTTGCAGGGCTGGACCACGGCTGGGATAGGATGTGGCTGAGCAGCAGAGCTCAGAGTGTGGCCAGCAGGATTCATGGTAGTGCTTTGGGACCGGGCTCCAGAGTGAGAGAATGAAGTGGAGAGCTATAACCTTGATGCTGAGCACAGGTTCATCAAGAGCAATGAGAATGCTGTGGACCCAGGAAGACAGCTTGGGATTGGCGAAGAGTCTTCAACAGTGAAACCCTGTGGCAGCCAAAACACCGAACAGCACTATGCTGATCAGACCCTGACTTGTCATCTACTGGTTAGAAGCAGGTCAGGCTGCCATTGGACTGAGTGAGCCCCTGTTGGTCACAGACAATGGAAGAGAGAAAGGCCTTGAGTGAGCCCCAGGACTTCCTGCAGACAAAACCAGATGAAGACCCTACTGATTCACTGATGAAACCAAAGCACGATATACGCAATGGCCACGTATGTGCTGCATCGTGTATATGCTAAATGGCACACATACAAGGTACCACTTCCATGTGTATACCTTACTCCCTTACACTCATGAAAATTAGGCACTGGCTGTCTCTACTGGCAGGACAATGGTTGTTTTTATTTATCTTTTTTAATTGCATGGATTTTCAAATATCCTACAAGGCTTTTACATACATTACTTTTTCAAAAAGAAAAAAAGAAACCGAAAATAAAAGAGTATTTTAGCCCATGGCCCTCACGCTGACAAACAAGTGCCTCTGGGGGTGACTCCACAAACCTATAACCAACAGTGAACTCCTCTGTGTGCCTCTGTGGCTCCTGCGGTGGCTGTAGTTGGCGAGGGCCAGGCCAGGAAGCAGTCGGCACCCCGCTCACCTCCGTTGAAGTCCTGCACAGCCTGCCTCTCAGCCTCCCCACCTGGCCCGGGTTCCCCCAGCAGCTCAGAGGGAGGCCACACTGGCGGGGCTGGTGAGGCGACCTTCTTGCTCTCAGGCAGGAATTTCCCACGCAGGTGCACAGACCACACTTGTGTGCTCTGCAGAGTTTCACTTCAAGTACCAGCATCACACCCACACAGCCACAAACACACCCTGCCTCATGTGATTTGCATGCCACCGCTTCTCCTCTGAGACCACCCTGCTGTCACAAACATCTCCGTACTGCGCTCACATGACTGCTCTGTGCTAAAGATACAGGGCACCCAAAGGTGACAGTGGTATTCTCTGCCTTCACCAAGCCCCCAGTCCAGAGGGGACTCAGGAGACAGAGAGTCTGACACAGGGAGAAGATACGAAGTGTTAAAACGGAGATGAGTGGAGGAACTGAGGACTGACTTCCTCCCGCTCCTGCCAAAATTTCTTCTACCAGGTATCAAATGGGTCCCTCACATCCATTTCTGCCTCTTGCTTGGCAACAGTCCGGTCCTCATCCAATTCTTACCAGAATTCTTGCACCGGCCTCGGGCCACCTCCATCCCATCCCCACGTACCGCCAGAAGGCTTTTTCAAAGATCTGTGTTTTCCTCCTCCGGCCACCTCTTTCCCTTCTGTGGGCAGTGTTAACTCTCCAGCGGGTGTTCAACGCACCTCCCAACGTAAATATAACCTGTCTTTTCCAACTGAGGTCTCCTTGTAGACTTTTTTTCTTCCCTCCAGCCCCCAGAAAACCCCTATGGCCATCCCCATCCTGTTCCACACACATACACCAATACACACACACACACACACACACACACACGCACGCACACACACACAGATACCCCACTCTAACAAAGCTAGAGTTAACATTCCTCACTCAAAGGGATATTCTTCTGCTTGATCTCTGCTTGTTAAACGCTATTCACTTTTCAAGATACTATTAACTGAGCCTTAAGACTATAACAGAGCCTTCTTCAGACTGCACATCAGAAGTACGCCCCTTCCATCTCCTTGAGTGTACTCATCATATTACACTTAGCCATCGTCAACTTAAATGCTGAGCTCCTGGAAAACCAATGTCCCATGTCTTTCCCCTGTGTATCCCCCATAGCACAGGACATCACACACAGCAGACACTTGTTGCTACTCATCAAACCAAGAAGTCATCCTTATCTTGTTTGCAATGCAAAAAAACAAAAACACCACTTAAGAATCACCAAGGCTCAGAGAATAGTTCACAGTTTCCAGATGACTGTGAACTACTTACTAACTGGTCCAAGGAATGATATCCTCATATGAATCCTTATAATTTAATTTTTTGGGGGGGTTTGATACAGGGTCTTGCTGTATATTTCAGGATGGACTTGAACTCACTGTGTAGACCAGGCAGGACTTGAACTCAGGGCAATCCTCCTGCCTGAGCATCCGGAGTGCTGGGATACAGGCGTGCACCACCTCTCCTGGCTATAATTTAATTTTGTTCCATGAATTTATTTACATTGAACTCTCTGTCTCTCGCTTGCTCGCTCTCTCTCTCTCTCTCTCTCTCTCTCTCTCTCTCTCTCACACACACACACACACACACACACACACACACACACACACACTCCTCCGTATACAGTATTCCCCCCTTATCCTGGGAGATACATCCAAGATCCTCAAGAAGTGCCTGAAAATACTGATATTCAGGATAGTACTAAATTCTATGTATACAGTACTTTCCTATGTATACATATCCATTATAAAGTTTAATGTATAAATTAGGCACTGTAAGAAATCAACAATAACTAATAATAAAATAGAACAATTATAACAACATATTGTAATAAAAGTTGTTCAATACTGTAAATTATTTATTTCTGGAATTTTCCATTTAACATTTTCAGACTGTAGTTGATTGTGGATAACTAAATCCATGGAAAGTAAAATTGTGGCTAAGGGGGTATTATTTGTGTGCCATAAATCCCATTGGTTCTGTTTCCCTAGAAAATCCCAATTCAGCCTCAGCAGCCCAGAAGACTAAAGAATTCCTGCCGCTGTCAAAGGCTCAGTCCCAGTAGATAGTAGATGCTGAATGTCAATGCAGCGGTACATTTGTTCATATAGGAACACATTTTCCCAAGCTCTGATGTTTCTTCCACATGGAGGGACATCTGTTAATGTGACACTCTCGATCCTTCCCCACCCCTGCTAAGCTTTGGACTTGATTTGTCCCCCCACGTAGAACTGTGGGCAGGGAAGAGACAAGGCCATGCATGCATCTTAACTTTATAGCTTCTGAAGTGTACTTATCTAAGGAGTAGCCCACAGTGAACCCTTGGAAAATGCCGAAGAACTTGAGATGATAGAGCTGAGGTGGCCTTGAAGTTGCAGAGTACAGTCCCTCTTGGTACAGAGGAGGATTACTATACTTGCCTCTACTTTGTAAGAGGTTATGAGGCGCAAATAAGAACACGTATGTGAAATTTTCAGTAAAGCCCATCCCAGCCTATAACTGTGAGGTGGATTGTGATCCTCCTGATGTAGGATCCCAGCGGCCCACCCTGCCAAGCTCAACCTAAGTATTTCTTGGAGTCCTCAGAGCCCTTTTATATGTGCTCCCCCAACATCGGCAGCAGGTGCCAGGTGGCTCTCCGACGTCCTCCATCATCTACCAGGAATTTGGGTAACCACGGCAAGATGTGGAGGAGAATGTTTCCCTCCCTGTGTGATATGACAGAGTGTCTCAGGACTACTCAAGCAAAGATGTCCCCAACTCTGTGTTTCCTCCAGCAGTTAATCCTCTCTCTCCTTAAGGATGGAGCCAGAACTGGGCAAGATTTGCCTGACACCCTGGGCTCACACCATCACTCTACCCCAACCACAGTCCAAGACTGCGGTTTCTGCTCCTCCAGGTAAGGTGTCTTCTAGAGCCCCCAAGTCCCTGTCTAGCTCACTGGACCAATTTGCCAGAGATACCCAGAAATATTCAGATTCTAGTGCTGGATACAGTACACACTACATTTAAAATAGTGATTGACATGGCCAGGCCTCAAGTCTCCCTAAGCCAATATTCGTAGTGCCCTCAATGAAAAGGGCCTCCGGATCTTATACCCATTCCCTGGCCAACCAACTTCCAAACTGACCTTGGTGCTCTTCCTCGCCTCCGTGACTCTGTCTCCTTTCTCTCCGTCTCTGTCTCCCTCTCCCTCTCTTCTGTATGATTCCAAGAGGAAGTGGAGAGAGGGGTGAAATGTGGAGGAAGGCACCAGCAAGAATCATAGCAGGGATATTTTTCCTCCACATTACTCAAGCAGATAATGCCCTTCGTATACTGCTATTCTTCAGAGAATGTTGGTGTTTACCCTGTACTCGCGTGCCCTCACCTCCCTGGGGAATCAGGAAAACAGTCCAGCACGGAGCACCCCACCCCACGGGAAGCCTTTACTCGCAGGAAGTCAAGTTTCTGTGAGTGAGACCAGGAGGACAGAGAGCAAGTAAGACGGCTGAGGCACCTGCAGCTGCCCCTTCAGCTCTCTCTGCAGAGACACTGTGTCCTCGGTAGCAGGGCAGCCCCACCTCCGGCCTCCAGCTCCCACTTGCGACACATTCTCTATGCAAGTCTCACCCTGTCTTCCAGCCAGCTCACGCCAGCTGGCTTCCTTCTCTCCTGGTCATTCTCTAGGGAGCAGAGCGAGGGAGGAAGACGGGAGGAGAAGGGTATCTAAAAAAGGTCACAAAGGGTCTTATTTTTTCCAAAAAAGGACTGAGCCACCAGAGTCTAGAAAGTCCCTCACACATGCCGGTAGTGTGAGGACACAGTTGAGGGACAAATCATTTTGGCACCGACTGTCCCTCATCTGGACGCTGGAGGCCTCCCATACCTTAACCTCATCCCTGATGCTGTATGTGGCAAATGCTGTGACTGCAAATTCCTAAAGAAAGAGGCTTAGGCAAGCAGGGCCTCACCCTACATGATTGCACCTGGAGACACATCCAGGCAGACACTATCTCCACCAGCTCTGGGGGAGCTGGAAGGTGCCCAAGAGAGTCGAGGACGGCCGGGGACCAGGAAGCTGTGTTGGTGTGAGAACCGGTGTTACCTTTATCACACACCCTTCCCAGCCATCTTCCCTACTTTGACAAAAACAAAATGTTAAGTAATAGAAGTAACAGCAATGACTATTAGTCTGCAGGCTTGGGCGTACATTAAATGCATTGTAGCTTCATGCCCTTTCACTATACTATGACGCTGAGCGCCAGCCCCCTCCCCCGTCTTGTGGAAAATCTGACCCCATCTAGTCAGCTCCGTCCCTTTCAGGGCAATGCAAAGGGCTCTGAGGATGCTGACACTGCACAAAACATTCGACAAGGCCCCTCCGGCCCTGTAGCTGGTTACTGCACAGTACCCCCCACATGATCCCTTCAATTCTAACCTCTCCGAGTATTTCAATCTTAGGACTGTGAGCACCGGTAGCCCTGGGGCCAGGACATCTACCTTCCTATGTGCCCTATACCCTCCCCAAATCTCAGCAGCTTCCCAGAGACATTGTTAGGGAGATGACAAAGACCCCCACACTTCTGGAGACACTCTGACCCCCAAGAGAAAGGAACTTGCCTCTCTCCTCTCTCACCACTTTCTCCTCAACAGTCCCAACCTCTCCTGCTCCTCCCTCCAAGATACTTCATGTAGTATCTGCCATGAATTTAGGGTAGTCACTCCAAACTAGAAGCTGGCAGGACAAGAAACCCTGCAGATACCATTTATTTGACCAGCTCAGTATTTTAATTTTTTAAAATAAGGTGCCACATTGGGAGATGATACTTAAAATATGAATTTTTGGCTCTTCTCCAAAACTTAGAAAATATGGAAAACTAGGCCCTATTGATGGAATCTGAGCTGTCCACTCATTAAGCAAATATTTTTGAGCAGTGTTAAGTACCAGATGAGAATCTTGTAGGCCCCGGAGCTACAGTGGTCAACAAGGTAGATAAGGTTCTTGTTTTCCTGGAGTTTACCTCCCATTTTATGTTGAAGAAGTAGAAGCAGACATGTCTGGAGAATGCTGGGAGATGCTGCACCACACGGAGACCAGTAATAAAGTAATAAACAAGGTCTTTTCAGAGAATACCAAACAGATACACCGGATAAGAGGAGGGAAGCCACGAGAGTCCTGTTCAGACTGAGAGCTGAGAGAGTTTCTATGGAGGGATCATGTGAGCTGGGACAGGAAGGAGCCGGAGCATGAGGATGAAAGAGAAGTGCTCGCCAGGCAGGGGATCGCCAGTGTCAGAAACCACAGCGTGAATGAGAACTTCACTCCTGGGAGCAATGGACAAGAGGCTGGGGGGCCATATGACTAACTTCAGGGGTTTGGGGCTTGGATTGGAGGTGGAAAAGGGAACTCAATGGAAAATGTTCCTGCAGAGGAGATAAGCAAGTCCTGGAGAAATGCAGCAGGCTGGGGACTGAGGAGAGCGATGACCAGTGAGGGACACGAGCCCCCAGAAGAAGACAGCAGGGGACTCCGAGCACTGGTGACTGACCTGAAGGATTAAGCTTCCCTTGTCTAGCTTGTGAATCTCTTGTGGTTGCATCAGGTCCTCCATCAGATGTGGGAGGTAAGCCCAGGCTTAGCGCAGAGGCCCAAGGTCCTGTCCGGGAAACAGAGCAAAGGGAACTCCAGGGAACTGCTTAGTACAAGGCCAGAGCTAGTCAACAGAGTGGTGACAGCTGGTGTCCGCAGAGTCCCTTGAAGGAGAAGCAGGGCCCAATGAACAGGTGGAATTTAAGTCCCATTTGGAAGCCTACAATTGGATATCTAAACAAAAGACAAAGGCTTCTTTCAAGAACTTCCTTTGCTAAATTATTTCAAAGCTGTAATAACCGAGTTCCTGAAAACTCTGACCAGCACCATTCCATGTCCCCTCTCTGACTTGGCAAGTGTGGGTCTTCCTGCAGTTTGCCAGAAGGAAGGTTCTCATGCATCCAAGCTCGCCTAGAGGACTGGATGCAGCTTCCCGGACTCAAGGCCAACGGCGAGATTCAAGTGAGGGATGGGGCACTTGACCAAGCAAATCCCCGAAGAGGCTGAGAGAGAAATGGGCAGAGGCAGGATGACTTTCCAGCCCACCCCACCATCATCTATTCATCGAATTCACAGGCACTGTTCTAGTAAGACAGATTCCTACTCTCTTGCAGCTTTCCTTCTGACAGGCAATGACAGCCAATAAAGGGTGAAATAGAGTAATAGTAAAGTCAATCATATGGTATTGTAGAAGGTGATAAATGCTTTAGAAAGATGTAGAACGAGACAAGGGAGATTAAGATACATAGAAGAAGTCCAATTGCACTTTTAGTAACACATCAGTATTAAGTAACATGTGATTAACATTTTGGCAGAGGAAACAGTCAATACAAAGGCCCTGAGGTGGGAGTGTGCCTTGTACATTTTAAGAATAGCAAAGAGAAGCCAGGAGTGGTGGTTCATACCTATAAACCCCAGCACTCAGGAGGCCGATGCAGGAGGATCGCCATGAGTTCAAGGCCAGCAGGGCTACATAGTGAGTTCAAGACCAGCCTGAACTACGTAGCAAGGCCCTGTCTCAAAAAAACAAAACAAACAAACAAAAAACCAAGACAAACAAAACAAAAGAACTGCAAAGAGGCCAGTGTGTTTGGGGCTGTTCGAGGGAACATGGGATAAAGCAGGAGACAATGAAGAAGAAACAGAGACCAAGCCACATGGGGCCTCAGAAACCATTGCCAGAACTTGTAATCTCCCAGCTGGGACAGAAACTGCCATGAGCTCTGCTACCGCAGGGTCTGTCCACTTTCATCTCTGTGTCCAGTACCTGGCTCATTATCTGCACCTAAAAAGCGCCTGATGCATGAATCACTCTAAATGAAGCAACACATTCTGATCCCCCAGCATGTATACCAGGGCTGAGTCACCACCACGGGACCCCGTTCCTCCCCCACACTGCGTCCCCCCACCACCCTGCAAGTATCTCTGATGCAGGGTAAGATAAATGGCTGTCACGACTCAAAGGTGACGGCCTTGCCCACCCTGCAAGGCGACACCATAATCTCCAGAGACCATTTATACCAAATCCTCAGAGAAAAAGTGCTGCGAATGCAAGTGAGTATGACCGCACTCAGTAAGTCACCAGCTGATCTGCCTTCAGGAGCCGCAGCGCCACCTCCTCCACCTTCGTGGCTCAGCATCAGCTCCCCGTCTCCTCCCACAGTCCACTCGCAGAGCACCAAGGTGTCCCCAGAAGGGAATTCCTGCACAGGGCTGAAACATGCACACAACACACTTATGGGCAAGGCAGAATGGGTGTACTCATTCGGTTTTCCTCCTGGTGGTGGTGGTTTGTTTTGTTTGCTTGGTTTTTGAGACAAGTTCTCACTATGCAGCCAAGATTGGTCTGGAACTTGCAATCCTCCTGCCTCAACCTCCAGAGCATGGAGATTATAGGCCTGCACTGCCACACCCATCTTTATTCTATTTTTAATTGAGATACTACAAGTCAGCATACTAAATTTGTCCCAGGACCTAACCTCGTCAGCCAACAATTGAAAGAAGGAAGGAATTAGTAGGACCCCCAACTGCCACACTCCTGACAGGGCCCTACATTCCTGTGAGGGGCCAGGGGTCAGCCCAGGACAGGACATTCTTTGTTATTTTTTTAAGATTTTTAATTTAAATTTATTTTTAATAGATACATAAAATTGTACATATTAATGGGGTACCAAGCGACACTGGAATACATACACACACTGTGTAATGTTCCAAACAGGTTAAACATATCTTTTCCTCAAACATTCATCACCTCCCCATGCACTCAGGAGGCATGGTGAAAACATTCGAAATCCTCTTTTCTGGCTTTTGGAAATGCACGGCACAATACTGTTATCTGTAGTCGCCCTACAGTGCAATAACACACTTGAGCTCCTTAATCCCGTCCAACTGTGGTTTAGCGCCCACTGATCAGCACCCCCATCCCTCTCCACCCTGCTCCACTCTCCCTAGCCTCTGGCAGTAAGACCTCTGCCAGCAGAACATTAGAAATACCAGAGTGGCCTGTCTGAGCCCCAGGGCTGTCACACCTGGGGACTGGCTAGGCCTAAACTAGGAATTTTGCAATGAAGCTTTGCAAATTCTTTTCAAATTATCCAAGTTCCTCCGAAATTTCTATTTAACTCTCGGGTGCATTAACCTTTTCCCTCCCCACATTGACTAAAAGTGCATTTGCACGTTCCCCAGGGAGCCACCTCACAAGACTAGGAAAAGGCCAGCACCTGCAAGCCCTGCTAGGTCACAGTACCTGTGGGCCCAGTCCCAGGAGGACAAATGGAAATGAGGAGAAAAGTGCTCAGAAAAGTAAACACTTTGTAGCTGATGTTACTCAGAGGTCAGCAAGGGTCATTATGCTCCTTAAAATACACATCTGGTGGCTCAAACTCCCATTGTATGTCCTAGAAAAAATCCAAATGCCTGCTTTGAGATTTCTGCAAATTGCAAGAGAACCTATATTCTCTTCACACCTCTGGCTCCAATTTCCTGCCCTTCCTGAATTCTTATTCTCTGCTCTCCATAATGCTGCACCTTCTTCACCCAGCCCTATCCTCTAGCCTAAAAGCAATCATTTCTACAAGCGCTGCACGTTAGCAGAATTTTTATTGATGGTTTGTAGGTCAGGAGGGATGGGTTACATTTTCTCACCACACAGCAAACAACCTAACATCTGACACCAGCTGTCCCATTTCTTGAACATTCTCTGGGGATTCTTCACTGGTCCTGCCTTTCTATGGAACTAGCTGGCTCCTCCCTCCCCCTCTCCCCCAGGAATTCTTCACACTTCTCTTGCACAGCAGGATATCTCCCTCCCCCGCTCCGCAAGTCTGAAGCCTAGCTAGGTACGCTGAGAGCGCAGAATCTTTCCGGTCCTTTAGAAGCACAAGCTTTCAAACGGCTCCTTTAAATGGTGGCCCCTTTCCTTTGTATCACCAACATTATCGTAACTTTAATTCGTTTCAAAGCAGAAGACTTATTTCACTGTCTAAGCTCATTTCTGCATTCTCTGCTCTGTAAGCTTCTGGATACGTTCAGGTTTAATACAGGGAATGCCCTTACCACGCCCACCCACCCCCCAAAACAGCATCACAACTGTACCTTAGAAGTTATCAAGACCGCAGACTAACTGCTGTATCTGCCCCTGCCACCAAGTGGCCTAAGCCGGGGAGGCTTCATCTGGGGCCATGGAAGTCCTAAAGAAGTTAGTACTACTACAAGGTACCTGTGGATCTCCTAAAACTGTATGTATCTATCTGCCTTTTTCTGAGAAGGCTTATAGCTCGAATACAATATTTACAGGCATCTCCAACCCGCTCCCCCACCCAGAAAGGTTTTAACCCCCATTTGGTGGTCAGTAAAACGGGAGCACTCTAAGCTCTGTATCAACATCAGAGCCTAAGGTGGCCAGGTAGCCTTAAACAAGGTCACTATTTAATCAGCAAATTGGAAGATAGAAGAAATCATTATGAAAATATTGACATATTCAAAAATACCTGCTATGGAAGTTGAGAAAATCAACAGGGGTTAAGAACAAGTGAAGGGTTGGGGATTTAGCCCAAGTGGTAGGGCACCTGCCTAGAAAGTACAAGGCCCTGAGTTCCATCCCCAGAACAAGTGAAATAAAAGAACAAAATCTTTTTAAGATACAGTTTTTAAAAATTCAATGAACTAATGCCTACAAGCTAATATCTTTCCCTAGGATTCAAAAAAGTAATTTTGAAACAGAGATTTTTGCTCCTATATTTCACATGCTGAAGAGTCTGGCTTTATAATTTTAAAATATTAACCATAAAAACAAAGATGAATCAGATACATAGATTTATTGTATCCATTGGAGAGGGACTTAGCTCATATAAAACAATTGCAACAAATGAACCCAAAGTTAAGGATGGATGGAAGCCCAGAGCCAATTAAAACTAAATGGGAAAGAGATTAAAGTCTGAAAATTGAAGATAAGGATTGGCAATTATTCTGTCATCTAGCCAAACACACAACTGCTACTGCTCTGGATGACTTGATGTATTTTTAATTATCATATCAAACATTTGACTACAGTTAGAAAAATGAAATAGATCATTAAAAAAATTCAGCACTTTCCCCAATAATTCAGAAGGAGAAATATCCCTCTCTGTCCACAGAGTGCCTCTACCCAAAGACACAGTGGTGCAGTGCCATTAAAATTGTATCATAGGGGCTGGGGATTTAGCTCAGTGATTAGAGTGCTTGCCTTGCAAGCACAAGGGCCTGAGTTCAATTCCCGGGACCACAAAAAAAAAAAAAAAAATTGTATCATAAATTATAAAGAAAAGGGGCTGGGGATTTAGCTCAGTGATTAGAGTGCCTACCTTGCAAGCACAAGGCCCTGAGTTCGATCCCCGGCACCACCAAAAAAAAAAAAAAAAAAAAAAAAAAAATTATAAAGAAAGAACTCTCACTGTCTCCTGATCTGTGTTTACCTCGTATTAATTCTCAATTGAATGTGGAAATGTTTAGTTTTGCTTCATTTACATTGTTAATGGTTTTACACTAGATTATAAGAAAACAGATGAGAGAGAAAACCCTTAAAATATGGTGAGTAACTTACCCAGTGGAAGACAACACAACCTGCAGGCTCCAGGCAGGATGGTCCCTGCCCAGGACCAATGTATAAAAAGTGTCCCATTTCTTACACATACGTACAAGTACACTTGTTGAAGAGCAAGTGAACATCTCTGTCACTTGGGGTCTACTGCTCAGCGCTGACAATTTCTGACCAGTCTTGTTTCTAAAGCCAGGCCCCAGGGAAACACTTCACATCTTTTGCCCATGTCCTTGAAATAGACAGCAGCAGTGTCTGAATGCCAGGAAGGTTTGTCTGTGGGTTTTGTCCTGTGGACACTGAGCCACTGGGACAGGTTGAGCAACAGAAGCACTTAGGTATAAGACAAAAGACAAATTAACTTGTCAAATCCTTCCTTTTGGCATAATGTGATACTTCTTGCATGCTAAATTATTGCTTCCTAGAAAATGCTAGATGTCTATTTTCTTTCTTCTCTTTGTATTCTAATTTGAGATCCCAGAAATATTCACAAATTATCATAGTATTTGTACTATGCAAGTAGCAGCTGGGGGAACATTTCACAACACTAAGTAAATCTTATCACCCTTAAATTTGTACGATGAGTAAGGCATGATATGAATATTTCTGTTGGTAACTAGAATAGTATTGAATATTTATACAAAAATTTATTCTTACAAAAGTGCTTAAAATGTCTAGTTAAATTTTTAAAATAAGTTAAAATTCAGCTTTGTACAAAACTTTTATTTAAAATATTTGTGTTTGATCCAAGTACCCCCCCCAAAAAAATATTTGCCTTCAATGCTTTGGCTTCAAGGAAGATGGAATCAATGTACTGATGCTCGTCTATTCTTCCCGTTAAGTATAGCAAAAACCCCTGAGGATTATATATAAAACAAGGACAAGAGGTACTGAAAGGAAGAGAGAAGAAGGCAGACTTGTTAGAGAACTCAAACCCCAAGGAATGACAGGGTGGTGAGTTCCCTGAGTTTTCTTTATGCTCAGTGTATCCCAGACTTAACACAGAACAAACCAGTGATCCAGAAACAACAACAGGCCCAGACCCAAAAAAAAAAAACCCTCAACCAAAGTTCTCTCTAGCCAAAGACCAGGAAGGAAGCAGCTTAGCTTAGCAAGACAGGCAATTTTTCACACATTAACCACTCTACTCCTGCCAAACACCACAGAACCAAACAGGGATCCTGTTCCCACACATGGGAACAAAGGCCAAGTGGGACCATGGCTCTCTACCCTTGAGGAACTGTGATGAGACGCCCAACACATCCAGTAGGGTGGCAGCAGATGAGATCAAGTAGGAAGTCTGGACTCTCAGCCTAGCTGGCCAACAGTAAGCCTCTCACATCATCCCTCACCCCTCGTGGTGTGCATGGAGACCACCCTGCAAGCCTAGACTCCACCTCCACCTGGCAGTAGCAAGGAGCCTCTCTCCCCATCCTCTGGGGAAGGTCTGGACTGTCACATCATCCAGCAATAACAAGGCCACCTTTGCCACCAAGTCAGTGAGGGCAACATGCGAAGCTGAGCCCCACCTCCACCTGTCAGCAGTGAGCAGCAGCCTTCTCAGGGTCAGCTGCCAACAGAGCACAAGTGAGGAACCTGGACGTCTATGTCCACCATGCACGATGAAGTGGGCTCCTTCCTCTTCCACCAAGGGATCAAAAAAGTACATGAAAACAAAACATCAAAATAAAATACTGAGTCTTCTAATGAAACGTGAAAATGTTCAGGTTTCATCTGAAGATCATTTATTATACCAACAATCAAGAAGATCTCAGACTGAATGAGATCAATCAACAGACGCCCACACGGAGATGAAAGAGACGTTGGAACAGCCTAACGAAGATTTTAAAGCAGCCGTACTCAAAGTGCTTCAAAGGTGTTCTCTCTCGTGAGCATACATGAAACAAATAAATACGTAGACAGTCTCAGTAAAGAAAAAAATGAGAAAAAGAAGCAAATTGAAATTGTGTAATTCAAATATACAATAATGAAAATAAAACCTCAGTAAATGGGCTAAAGAGTAAACAGGAAGATAGACTAGGAATTACCCAACCTGAACAACGTCTGTAGGACTAGAACGAACGGAATGTCTAATCTTATCAACGGGGTTGGAGAGGAAGAAGAGGGTGGGGCTTAGGAAGTACTCCAAAAATAATGACTGGCATTTGCCTAAATTTGGCAAAAGACATAAACCTACAGATTAAAGAAGCTGAGCTATCTCCAAACAGGATACAGCCAAAGGAATCTATTTTAAGTCACATAATAATTAAGCTTCTGAAAACTGAAGACAAAGTCTTGAAAGAAGCCAGAAAAAATGGTACAAAAATTAGACTTTCCATCTTCTGTTGAATTTCTAAATTATATTTGATGGGTTGAAGCAAGTTATAACACCCTCTGATAATTACTGTAAATGTATGTAGGGGAAATATTTAAGACGATTACATTCTAAATAGAGAAGAGTAAAAGATATAAAGCAGGCGAGGCACCTATATTTCTCTTCAACTTTACAACACCAACAGATGTTAGTAAGTTAGGTAAATAGTGATCTCTTCTTATTTACAGGGTATATATTCCAAAATCCTTAAGATTTAAAATACTGGATACTTAAAACTGCAGATAGTAGAGAACCCTAACTCTACGTATCATGTTTTTCCCTACATACATGGTTTGTATATAATATGTCCTCTAAATTTATTCAGTTGAAAGGTTGGTTGCCGAATCGCTTTCAGGAAATGATTGGGTCACAAAGGCTCTTTATCAGTGGAGTAATCCATTGCTGAGATGGTAATTTGATGGCTTTCTTTGGGATGTGATGGAGATAGGAGGTGGGGCTTAGTTAAGGGAGTGAATCATGGAGTATGACCTTGGAGAATATATCTAGTCCCTGCCCACTTCCTCTCAAATTCTTTCCCTCTCTTTCTGCTTCTTGAACACTAACAGGTGAGCAGCTTTCCTATCTCACACCCTTTCGCTATGATATTTCTATCTCACTACCAGCCTAAAAGCAATCTAGCAGGCTGGCTGGAGACTGAAACCTCTGAAGCCACAAGCTAAAATAAATCTTTCCTCCTTTTAAATTGATATACTTAGGTATTTTGTCACAGTGACAGAAAACTGACTAATATAACATATATCCCTCTGACAATATTTAATTTATAAATTAGGCAAAGGAAGAGATTATCAATAACAATAATAAAATAGAAAAAATTATAGCAATATATTCTTTAAAACATTATGCAAATGTGCTCTGTCTCTCTCAAAATATCTTCGCAAATATCTCTCAAAATCTCTCTCAAAAAAAATTTTAAAAATTTTAAAAAATCTCTCTCTTAACATATCTCTCAAAATATCTCACCCTTTTTCCTGTGATAGTGTAAGATAACAAAATAGGAGTGGAATGAGAAGTGAGGTGAATGGCAGAGGTGTTGTGATCTAGTGATAGGCAACTACGACCTTCTGATGATACATCACAAAGAGAATCGTTTGCTTCAAGTGGTCTTGGATCACTGAGTTAAGAGAATGTCAAAGGTTGGATGTCAAGCAGCGACCATGTCAACAGCTGGCGATGCTTGGTAGTTGAAGAGTCTTTTGCTGAATCCTCTTGAAAGAGCATGGCAACGGGAAGTTGTCTCTTCAAAAGTCATCAAAGTGTTGCTACATAGGTTGTAATACTTCAGTGATCCTGTGGGTGGATTTAATGCTGAATCCCATCCGAGAATCATATTCCATGATTTTGTCCTTTAATATCTGTGCAATTCAAAACTCTTCAACAGGTCTCATCAATGTCCATAGTGCTGCTTCTGTTTTGGTTTCTTCTTCTCCCTCTTCCTTTGTAGGTGGCTCAAGCAAGTTCTTAAATTCTATTTTGTAACACTTTTTGATGGACTTGCATATATTCTTCCACTTCAACAAGCGTGTTGGCAAGTCTTTCTCTACTAACTTGTCTTGTTGCTTGGATGACTTTCCTTACTTCATCAATCCCTCGGGACTCTTTAAAATCATTCACGACTTTACTTCACAAATTCTCTCAGCAGGCACCTACAGATGCTGGTTTTAACTCACCTACTGTAACTTTGATAAATGTTACTGTGTCGGCAATAATGAATTATTTCTAGAACTGCATTATGTCCAGATTAGGGCCTGTATCAAATACGATAAAATACTAGGCAGGTAGATGTGGCCTTGACAAACCAAATCATTCCCCATACAAAGGACTGAAGTAATGAGGTTGTATTTGGATGTAAAAACACAACCTTATCATTTTCATTTTCCCAGGAAACAGACTGAGGGTGGCCATATGCACTGTCTATTGTTAGTAGGAATTTCAATTCCAACCCTTCTTCTTCCAAGTGTTTTTTCACATCTGGAATGAAGCATTTGCAGGATAAGTCTATAAACGAGATGTGTCAACCACAATCTTTTATTATTTTACCAGAACATGGACAGATAAATTTGTTTGTGAGCACGTGTAGGTTCTTCGCTTCATATATACTCCCCGGTTCTATCACGCCCTGCAGCATTGCCACGCAGTGCTAGAGTTGGTCTGTCCACCCCCATTTTATGCCCCAGGGCCTCCTCTGCACTTTTAGGAGTGTACGTTCTCCTGAGTCTTCTTCCAGAGCAGCTGGCCTCACCACAGTCAGGGGCTTGTTTTGGATGGCATCGTTTCTCCTTGATCAATTTCAACTCTGCCACAAACGCAGCAGTAACTTCTTTATTGGCAAAGGCAACTTTTCTGACATTGTTTTTTCTCAGTCCATCCTATTTCTGAGTCTGTGCAAGCGTCCTTTACTTACACTAAATGACATACTGCCACTTATTTCAAGAGATTCCTTGCTGAAGTCTTTATAAAGGTTCCATGCTTTCTGGTACAAGATGTTGCCATCAACTGGAATATGCTTTATGTTCACATCCTCCACCCACAAATTTGATGATTTTCCACCTTAACTACACACTGACTATGCACGGTAGCCATAATTTTTGTAGGTTAAGGTGTGACATAACAACAAGCAGAAATTTCTTTCTTTCTTTCTTTTTTACAATTTTTTTAGATAGACTTGTTCTTACTGAAGGTTTTAGCAACTGCAATATATGATTTTTTTTATTTCTTTCTTAACAAGAAATTTCACTTTTTTGTTTAAAGGAAATGTCTTATGGCTTCTCTTTAGAATATTCAAGTCTGCAGCATTGCCACTCTTGCGCTCTGGTGCTGTTACTGAGGAAAACGGAGGTTCCTGGAGCATGAGCATTGCAGTATTATGACAGTCAATCTGACAGCCTACTAAGTGGCCAGGAAGTGACTCATGTCCTGGATGGGACAAAGTGTGATGGTGTGAGGTTTCATAACAATAATCAGACCGGCATGCAATTAAAAATGTATGGATTATTTATTTCTAGAATTCTTCATTTAGTATTTTCAGACCATTGTTGACTTCAAGTAACTGAAAGCAGAAAAGTGACACTACACTAAGAGGAAGCTACTGTACATAATATGATTCCTACAACAACCACTTTTAAAGCTATGTGAAGAGTTATGCTCAAAAGCACTACAGATAATCCAAAATGAAATGCTAGATCAGGTTCAAGTAACCCACAGGAAGACAGGAAAAAAAAATCAAAAAATGAAAAAATAAAACAGAGAGAAAAATAGCATAGCAGTTCTATCAATAACCACAGTAAGTGTAAATGGTAAAAGAAAAATATACCATTAAAAGACAGATGTTGGAAGAGAAAACTAAAAGGCATGCTTGAAATAATTATACACACTTAAATTTGACAAACAGACCAATTCTGTAAAATGCAAACGACCACAAACAACCTAACACGGAATATAGCACTTGAATACAACACTTGAATAGCTCTGTAACTATTAAGAATTTGAATTTGTAATTTAAGAACCTCCAAAAGAGAAATTACCAAGAATCCTATCAAATGTTTAGTGAAGGACTAATGCCAATGCTACACAATCTTTTCCAGAGAGTAAAAGAGGAAGAAGTATTCCCCAATTTATTCCATGAAGCTAGTGTAATCCCTGTACCAAAACCAGATAAATAAAGACAATACAAAAAAGAGTAAGAGATGCCATAAGTGTAAATAAGGACAAAGAGGTATAATAGATATTATATTAAGGGAAGATAATATTCAAAAGAGAGGAGAACTAGAAAGGAGAAGGAGGACAAAAAGGAAGGGAAAAAGGAAAGAAAGGGGAAAGGGAAAAAATGGAAAAATATAAATAAACCTGCTGTAAATAGGGAAGAAGAGGAGCAGAATGGAAGGGTGGGGAAGAGGGGGAAAAACCGAGATACATCATGTACAGGTATAAAATAACCATGATGAATATGATCATTATATATACAGTGTACCAGTACATGATCTTGGTGAAAAAAAAAATGAGTAAGAAAACTGATCACCATCTCTCATGAATATAGACACAAATATCTTTAACAAAACTGTTAGCAAATAGTGTTTAGTAAATCATAAAAAGGAATTATGCACCATGACCAAATAGAGTTTATTCCAGGGATGCAAGGCTCATTTAATACTTAAAAGCAATCAATGTAATCCACCAATCTGTTGATCAAAGAAAATCACATGATTATATCAACAGGTACAGAGGAAGAGTTGGGTGAAATTCAACATTTATTCATGATAAAAATTCTCAGAAGGACAGAGGAAAAAATGGCAGAGTAACAAGCAGCAGCAAAAATCAGCCCCTCTAAAAGCCAGAATCCAAACACCTGGAAAATAACAACTTGACCAAGAGAAAAAAGGAAGCAGATTGCTGAAGGAACTGACAAGAAAATTAGAAACTAGAAACTAGAAATTAGAAACTGACAAGAAAATTAGAAACTACAGAGAAGGTGGAGAAATAGCCCACAACGCAAAGGAAAGAACAAGCAGTCTGGAGACTCACCTGGCTCCTGGAAAGGGAAAGCTGCTTCCACAGGCTCAAGGTAAGTGCCCAGGGCCAGCAGCTCCAGGGAGAAACTTGGACTGGCAGGTGGCTCAGGCCCCAGGAGGAGCCCCCCGGCTGTCATGAACTGCAAAAGCAGCACGGGGTTTTGCTCTGAGGTGACTCCTTCCATGTGTAGAGCCTGACACACTGGCAGAGAGTGCTTAGTCAGGCACCATTTCAGAAAGGGGTCGATTATTTAAGTCTGGGACTCAGAACAACTAAAAAACTTTCACTTCAAGTTCCCAGTGTAACCCTCCCACAATGACTAGGTGAGAGACAGCCAGGGACAGTCTTGGACAGGGAGCGACTAGACAGAGAAGCCCTGAGAAATTTAAACTCAGGCAGGGCAGGACACGAGCTCTGCCTTCCGTGGTTGCATTATGCACAGAAATGGCTGGGTCTGAAAGTGCCATCATTAAGTACTTGAACCTTTGTCCTGCTACCACAATTAGCACAGATCTGAGATCTGATTGCCTTCCCCATCTACCAAGGTGAGCAAGGACGTGCCTTGGCCAAGATGGTTGCCACCGCCTGGGATAAACAGAGGGGCCTCTGGAACAGGGCACACCTCACAACCCTACAGCCACATGGAAAAAACTGTGCTTGGTAGAACCCAAAACTGCAGATACTAGAAAGAAACCTCTCATTCAAAAATACAGAGAATTTTTTCTGCTTTTTGAGTTCATTTTTTTCCTCCTTCTTTAGGGGATTTCCTCAGGGGATTCTCCTTTGTTTCTCTTTCTTCTTTCTTCTTTCATTTTTTCCCTTTAATTTTTTCATTTTCATTCTCCATATTTTTCCTTTTGCTCTTTTTTTTTCGTTTATCTCATTTTTCTTGATTATTCTTTTCGGCCTCACTTTTCTCTCCTACTTCTTGTCTCTTATTGTTTAATGTTTTTCAATTTTTCTTCTCTCGTTTTGCTATTCCCATCCCCTCTGCATCTTAATAGTATAACTATTAAGCTGTATTAATCTCTAGACAGTTAACTATAGATTATTTCTTTTGGAATCTTTTCTATTGTTAGACAAATACTTGTCTATTTTAGTAGATATTTATTGTATGTCAATATTTGGTTTGTCTTAGCAATTCTAGGCAACTAGGGCAAGTCAGGGGGCATCACAATCCTAGACTTCAAGTTAGTTATACTACAAAGCTGCAATGATAAAAACAACATGGTATTGGCAAAAAAAAAAAAAGATTTATGGATGAATGGAACAGAATAGAGGATGCAAAAACAACTCCTGGTCACTCAGCTACGTTATCTTTGACAAAGAGATAAAATCCTTTGTTGGAGGAAAAATAGCCTCTTTGACAAATGGTGCTTTGTCAAAAGTGGCTATCCACATGCTGAAGATTGAACCTAGACCCATATCTCTCACCATACACTAAACTAAAATCAAAATGGATCAAAGAGCTAAACATTAGAACAGAAACACTTAATCTGCTGGAAGACAAGAAAAGTAAAACACTTGAAGACATAGGTGTAGGCAAGGACTTTCTGAACAGAACCCTGGGTGCACAAGAAATAATACCAAGAATCAACAAATGGAATCATATTTAATTAAAAAGCATCTTCACAGCAAAGGAAACAACCAACACAATGAAGAAACAACCTACAGAATGGGAAAAAAAATTTGCCAGTTACTCTTCAGACAAAGGGCTAATATCTAGAATGCAAAAAAAAAAAAAACCCCTCAAAAAAATTATAAACCCCCAAATTTAAAGACCCAATCAAAAAATGGGCATCTGACATGAATACATACTTCTTGGATAAAGAAATACAAACAGTCAATAAATACACAAAAAAATGTTCGACATTGCTGGCCATTTAAGAAATGTAAATTAAAACAACACTGAGATTCCATCTCACGCCAGAAAGAATGGCTATCATCAAGAAATTAACCAATAACAAATGCTGGTTAGGTTGTGGGGGAAAAGAAATATTTCTTCATTTTTGGTGGAAGATGTAGAATAGCCAAAGCAATCCTGGGTAACAAGAGAAAAGCAGGAGGAATCACAATCCTGGACTACAAGTTGTACTACAAAGCTACTCTGGTAATTAATAAATAAATAAACAAACAGACATATAGATCAATGACACAGAAGATGCAGAATCAACTCCAGGCACATTCAGCTACCTAGTCATTGGCAAAGTGGCCAACATCTTATGCTGAAAGAAAGGAAGCTCTTTAATAAAGGTGCTGGGAAAACTGGCAATCTACATGTACAAGACTGACTCTAACCTGTATCAGTCACTATGTGCTGAACTGAAATCAAATGGATCAAATATCTAAATGTTAAAATGGGAACACAATCTACTAGATGATAAAATACATAAAACTCTTGCATACACAGGACTAGGCAAAGACTTCCTGAACATAACTCCAATTACACAAGAAATAGTACCAAGAGTCCACAAATGGGATCACATCTAATTAAAAAACTTCTGCACAGCAAATGAAACAATTGACAGAATGGAGAGACAATCTGCAGAATGGGAAAAAATACTCTGCCAGCTACACCTCTGACAGAGGACTAATATCTTGAATATATAAAGAACTCAAAAAGTAAACACCTCAAAATAAAAGACCCAATCAAAAAATTGGGCAACTGAAATGAATATACACTTCTCAGAATAAGAAGTACAAAGACCCATATTATACAGGAAAAGCATTTTTAATATTGCTGGATCATTAGAGAAAGGCAAATTAAAACAACACAAGAGTCCATCTTTCTGCAGAAAAAATGATTATCATCAAGAAATCAAATAACAACAAATCCTGGTGACATTGCAGGGAAAAGGAACCCTCCTACATTGGTAGGAATTTAAACTAGCACAATCATTATGAAAATCAGTAGAGATTTTTCAAAAAACTAAAACTAGAAATCCTATCAACCCAGCTATTCTCCTTCTAGGTATCCTAAAAAGAGTTACAGACACTTATGTTACAGAGATACATGCATATCCGTGTTTATAGCAGCATAATTGATAATAGCTAAATTTTGGAAGTAGGCTATATCTGTCATGGTTATTTTCTTTCTCATTGCTGGGACAAAATACATAACACCCAAAGTTAAAGGAGGAAAGGTTTATTGTAGCTCAGAGTTGTAGATGTTTCTTTTCCTAGTTGGCTGGCTCCAAGCCAGAGTGGCATAGCAGACGGGCACTGCAGAGGAGAAACAGATCATGGTGGAGAGAAGGCAGAAAAGCATCTAAGAAGCAAAGAAGAAGCAACAAGTGACAAGCAGCAAACAACAACAGCAGTCCTCTTTCTGTCCCTTATATTCTATCCAGGCCCACCTAGAGTGGGGCACCCTTAATCCTAGCATCGTGCCATGAATCAACACCAGCATCACATCCTTAACCCCAGCATCATACCCTAGATCTAGCCACTTCTGAAAAGCCTCACCTATGACTGCATGAAGTATTGGGGGTACATCTAGACACAAACCAAAACAATGTCTATCAGTAGATGAATGGATCAAGAAAATGTAGTGTTTATACACAGTGGCATACTACTTTACCATACAGAAGAATAAACAAGTCATTTGTGGGAAAATGGATGCAACTTCGGACAATAATGTTAAGTGAAATAAATCCAATACACACCTTTAAATATGGCATGGTTTCTTTTCTATGAGAAACCTGAAATATAAAGAGCAAAACAAAAGATAGATACTAGGAAATAGGGAGATAGATCTTTTTCAAATGGGAAGGAACCAAGAGGTGGAGGGAGGGGGAAAAACAAGGGAGGGAAATGGGATTAAAAAAAGAATTAAGATGTGTTATGTACATGTACCAGCTCCCCACAAGGAATGTGATCATTACATACTACAAACATGTACTAATAAAAAATTCTCAGAAAAATAAAGAGCACTTACAAAAAACCTACTACAGCAACCATTATACTAAATGAAAGAAGACTGGATACTTTCTCCTTTAAGATCTGAAACAAGGCAGAGGTGTCTGCCTCCACTACTCTTTCTCAACATAGTGCTGGAAGTACTACCCAGTGCAAGAAAGCAAAGGAAATAAAAGGCAGACAGAGTAGAAAATGATGAAATATGTAATAAAACTATTCCTGTTTGCAAATGACATAATCTGAAGAAACCCACAAAAATAAGCTAAACCAAAAACAAATTCCCAGAACAAGTGAGTTTAGAAAGATCACAGGATTTCAGATAAACATATGAAAGTTTCTTGTATTTATTAGCAATAAATACATGGACACCTTAAAAATAGATTACTATTTCCTATTGTGCAAAAAAGCATATACTGCCGGACTCCATCTTGGATAGGAGGCTTGAGCTTGCAGGTCAGGCCACTTCCCAGTGCGGATCTGCACTGGCTCCGCCCCCTCCCGGGGAAGACAGCTCTGGACTCCATCTTTGGAGCGAGGTTTGAGCTTTCAGGTCAGGCGCTTCCCGGCGCGGCTCTGCGCTGGCTTGGCCTGCGCACCGGCAGGGTGAACGTCAAATAAGGTGGGAAACATCTTGCACTGAAAGCACTGTTACCTCTCTCCCTCAGTGTTTTTTGTTGTTGTTGTTTTGGTGTTGTTTTTTTTTTTCTTTTCCCATTTCTCTTCTGATCCAAGTCATCACTATCTGGTAAAGCCAACAATACCCACACCACTAAGGAACTTTTAGAGACATAAACTATAAGGAGACATTGGTGGGCTACCAAAGATCCCCCAGAGAGCTGCAGTCTGACAACTGCCCCCAGACTCCATGCCCGGAGGCCAGGATCAACATACTACCCAGCACTGACGACTGCAGGCTCGGTAGGGTGAACGAGCACAGAATCAGGTTTTGGCCTGTGCCCCCCACAGAGTGGTGGCCCTCAGAGAAATCCCACTGTATGTGTATGTATACATAATATATGTATATATTGGTTTTGTTTCTCCTTATTTTCTCTTTCTCTTATTCATCCTGATACCTGTCCAATACATTCTCTTGTCTACATATTCTTTCTTGTTTTTGTTGTTTTGATTTTTACTTTTATTGACTCCTGCTTGGCTCATATCTTTCCTTCCTCAAGC
>PVJO010014968.1:0-46561 GCA_004026905.1 Hystrix cristata
CAGCTTTGTGTATGTGGTTGGAACAGAACTCCAGTCAACATCAACTCATGTCTACACCCAAGCCTATATTCCTTCTACTATTCTCCACCACCATCCTCCAAAAGCAATGGGAAGCCACCAAAGGTATCCAAGGGAAGTGAGTCCCATATGGAAGCCAGTGAAAGATTAAAAGAAGGCTAATTAGGCTATGAGACATTAATGTACATTCAGTATCAGAGGATTGGAGAAGGAAGACAATAAGGCAAGAAAGCCACTTAGTACTTTACATAAACTCAAATAACAAGGTAATGAAAATCTGTATTTGAGCGTAAGCAATGAAAACATTAAAAAGTGTAAAAGAAACTGAAAAAGACATACAAAAAGGTCAATAGAAATACCCAAACCTTAAACAAGCAGTTTCTGCTACTGAACCATACAAACCAGTAGGCCAGTATTCCTTCAAAAAGGGAAAGTTCAAGGTCTAGCTTGAATATTTTAAGGTTTTTGACAGATTTTTAAATTTATTTCAAAATAATAAAATCTATGTCGATCTGCTCTGGTGCAATATACAACTTAAACCATCATCATAAATCATGACGCTGCATTCCAGGCTCTCTTCTCTTACAGGATTTTGGCAACATTTCATCACCTCATCTGCTAGCATGGAGACCAATTCTTTATCTCATTCTCATTAGACTTATTAACTACTAGGAGATATTCTGTTCCTTTTTACTTTTTCTTTTAGATTTCAGAGTACACTAGGCTGAATTTTCTGTTAAAAATACAGTGTGTCATAACTGTGAACATTATTCTTCTCTGGGATTTCTCTCTTAAAAGGTTTAGTACCACTCAGGATTCAAGTTAAAAACTAAGAGCAATCAAATGGCCTGTTATTTAACAAGGACTTGTGTTTCATCTTACCCAGGACAGGGGTTGGGGATTTAGCTCAAGTGGTAGAGCACTTGCTGGTAAGCTCAAGGCCCTGAGTTCAATCCCCAGCACCCTAAAAAATAAAAATCTTACCCTGGACAGTCCAAACTGTATGATTTCCAAAGATATATATGTGTATATGTGTGTGTGTGTGTGTGTGTGTGTGTGTGTGTGTGTGTAACAACCACTTATAATTTTTAAAGGAAATCATTTACATCAATATTCAGGCATTTAGTCAGTACACAACTCTTTAAGCAATTTAGTATGGCAAAGTTGCCAAACCTGGCAATAACTAGGCTAACTGTATAAATCATTGATCAATATAAAATGTTCAGCCAACTTGTCTTAATTTTTAATTCATTGTCAAACTAAATCGCTTAGTTATGTGCATGTGTGCACATTTATAACATGTAGGTCTCATAATTAAGGTCTTTAACAAATATTATATAAGCTACCTATATAATCTAGAATTCTGTATAGCCTAGAATTCAACAATATTTTGACTTGGAATCCTTTCGAGAATCACACACTTACCCTACTTTTCACCTAACCCGTTAGCATTACCTAGCAGTGCTAAAGGATAATAAAATTTTAACATGTTAGCCAGGCCTAATTTCTTTTTGCTTCATGGATATTTTTTTTTTCTGAGTTGAAAATGAATCTTTAGGTTTGAAGTCAAACTGTGCCACAACTCAATAATTTAGGCTTATATAGTCAGTGTACATCTACCATGTCTTTGAAAGTTTCAAGAAGATAAGCTTGTGCTGCACTTGGGAAATACAACTTTTCATGCAAAAAGAGACATTATTATATAATTCTAAAAAGTGTATTTATGAAATACAATCCAGATATTCTTTTATTTTTATAAACCTTATGTTTGCATATCTAATATGAAAATCTGTAAAATATGATGAAAGTTATCAAAGATACTACACGAGCATTATTTGCTCAATAATGCTAAATTTTAACATACTCTAAGATTGAAAGATGTAGGCATTAGAAATAAATTAACTTGAAAACTATGCATGAAATAGTCTGTGCCCCATATGAATTTAGGCATTCTGTGAAAAATATGTTAAATACATTATGTATGTGGAAAAAGGAATCACAGATAATGTTCATTAAATATATCTTACTTTCTATTTTCTATGATATTTAGTACATGGCAATGCACTGATATACAAAATGTATTTAAAGAAAAATATTACCCTTAACTTTTTAAAAAGTATTATTCTGTGAGAGTTGTTAAAAAAAAAAAAAGAAAAGAATAAGTATTTTTACCTCCCAATCCTGGTCTAAGCCGATTATCGTAACCATCCAGAAGTCTGTCTAGAATTCTTGTAAAGATGGTAATGTTATTTTTAGCCTCATCTTCTTGGATGTTAGCCAGCACCAACCTAAACAGATAATTTTACAAGCTGATATATACACATATGTGTGTTTTGCAGGCACCAACATGCTCTTTCTCCTTGATTTGAAGTTAAGGTCCCTTAAGCTATTAGCACAACCCATTTTTTCTCCTTTATCATTTCTGTAAATGCCAGTATGTCTGTGGGGAAAATAAACATCCTGTTGAAAATGGATACTAAACAACAGATTATCAGAAATTTGATGATAAAACTATCTGGTATTTCTACCACTTAGCATTCTACATGGACAATTTTTTTTTCTAAAAATCTATTCTCAAGAATATATTAAGATCATAGGTTATCATATGTAGAAATTATGGGTAATGTTATTTTACAGTTAGTACAATAATCAGGGGGACTCCAAAATAATTCTTCAGTGTTCTGAATATTAATCAGAAAATAAATTGCCTGCAGGAGTCTTCAAAATGTCTCTATCTTCCTCATAAATATCTTTCTGTTTCTCTTCATGTCTTGTTCCTTTTTAAACCAAGATTATTTCCTTACTTTGGGTATATCTCCACCCAATGGCCAAGTGCAATACAGACATCAGGGAAACTCCACTGGCTGTATGCCAGGCTCCAAGGCAGCCAGGAAGTGGAGGTGGGCTCTGAAAACCTCAGCCAGACACACAGCTGTAGGAACCCTAGCAGACTCTCCTGATGTCAGAAGAGCAGCACAGGGCCACATAAAGATGATCACGCCCAACTAATCTTTTCTCAGTGAAAAATTTGTAGGAAGAACAAATGGTTTTAAAATATCACCCGAAAATGTTCAGAAACAGTGATTTGCACCATTATTTCTCCATCATAAAGCCAAAGACCTGATTTAGTGACACCCAGCAATTTGGTGCAGAAGCAATTGAATGTATAAAACAGAATGTCCCCTTTCACTGCCATTTTTTTTTCCTCAGAATGATTCAGAGATTTAAATTACTGGCCCCAAAAAAGAATCATTTATATAATAGAATAAAATACTGGCATGAACATTACTGGTCAAATATAGAACACAAACCTAGTAGAGAGAAATTCAGTTAAGCATGAGGATTTTCAATCATTTTTGATTGATCATAGATTGTTCATGCCTCTGAAATCAAAGATCATATATAATTACATTCTGATCAAAGTGTATTGTATAAAATATCATTAACAGAATCCATTTGCATTTAAATGAAAATAGCTAGTAGCTAAAAATACTCATCACACATCCAAAAATTGGTAATCAACTTCAGGCAAACATTGTTCTAAGAACAAATATTAAAACACTAATGATGAAACATTTTCAAGTTATATAAGTAAATCAGTTCATACAGTCTAGCCTCAAAAGTTTCTATACAGCCTACTTAAACTAATTTTTAAACGAATCACTAAGATAGTCACAAAGTTCCACCTAAAGCTTTCCACTCAAAAGTGTTGTAATCATATTTCGCATCTGCTTTCTAAAGTCAATATTCAAATGTGAAATGAGTAGGTGTTTTCCAGTCCAATACACAGTCTTTATAAGTAGATTTTAAGTCCAGAAATTATTTTCACACTTTTACCATTATTTGAAGAGAAATATAAAAAGTAAAGGGAATGGAATGAAAAAAAAATGGTTACAAGAGCATTCTTACAAAGCTTGTATATTAATTTTTCTGACATTATAAAGGCATTAAATAAAATATCCCCACTGGTAATTTAAAAATCAGAAAAGAATACAACTAAGATGAACTTTATAGAAGCAATAAAAATTAATTTCATGTTTGTAGAATATAGGCAAAGAAAATTATGCATCTGAAGTAAATACTCCCTGGGACATTAACCATTTGAGTAATAAAAGATGGCTAAATTAATACTATGAAAAGTTGATAAATAGATCAAGCTTTTCTTTTATTTTGTGATTGTGAAGTTGTATACTACCTCCACCTAGAGGTTTAAGACTCACATGTCATTTGGGGTTTCTTTGTTGACTAAAAGAGCCAAGACCATTTAAAAAAGAGAAAGAAAAAAAAATTAAGTTACCACTCAAATCATCTGGTACTTTTCTCTCTGACTTGAAGGAAAATTTGGTGTCTTTACTGAATTCTGGCATTATTCTAAGTGCACAAAACTTAACCACTTCAATTCCTTGTAAGAATATGCTAATGAAAGGGGAATCTCCTTCAATTTGTTGTATGAAAAATGTTTCTGTCTTCTTTTGCATTTGATTGCTTAAAAACAAGAAGCAGTGAACTTTTTTAACAGTCTGTCACTTCATGCTTCACTTTCCTGGTACAATTCTGTTTCCTGAGAAATACTTCTTCAAAACACCCTGATTCTCCCAAACCACAGCTGCACTGATGGCATCCGAAATCCGCCCCTTCGCCCTGAATTAAAAGGACCCAACACCAGGAAGGGTCTCACCTGGCCGGGTCCCACACCAGGAACACAAGGAGGAGCGACTGCATGTTGGAAATGCTCAGTTTTGTCTTCATCACCTCTCCTGGCAAAGCCATGGAAGAAAAACAACACAGACTTAGAATTGATCTCAGCCCCACTATCCAAGTAACCCAAAAGAATGTGATTTCAGCTGGGAATTGGGGTTAAAGCTATGGAAATTACTTCTTTGAACAGAGTATAGCATGCGATGATTAGGGGGAGAGGATTTTTTTTTTTTTTCTCATTTCAATACACCAAGATGCCCAAGGAATCAGTCTTTGCTCTGCCAGGAACTTCCCCCATCCCCACCATCAACAAATGCTGTTTTGTGCACACATGAAATCACACCAGAGACTCCAACCTGACAGATGAGCCGGAGAAGGGAACAGGCTGGAGAGCAGAGGGGCAAAGAGGAGAGCTGGGTACTTCATGCCACAGCCCCTCACCCCGGATCACCCCCGCAACCACAGCGAGGGGCAATCAGCTCACTTTTTCAACGATTATTCTTTTCCTTACAGTGAATCGCGATCCTCACGTCTTCACTTCATTCAACATCAAATCAAATCAAAATCACCCTGCCCATCCACGGTTGCCCAAGACCACGTCCTGGAGGCAGCCGGGTTCGGATCAAGAGCTGCGAAACGACGCGTTTGACAGCCGCTCGCAGCCGAGGACCACAATAAGCGAAGGAGCGCGGCTGGATGCACACCAGCCAGGCAGGCGGCGGCGACCCGCGTGCAAAGTTGGAGACTATACAAAAGCCGGGCTAACGTGCTGCCCAGCAGGTGCTGGGCTCTGAGTGTAGTAGTTGCAAAGATGCTTTGGGGATGAGTATTGAGATTATTTTTTAAAGAGGCTGGGGAGGAGAGGGGGACCCGGGAGCTCCCGGAGTGGGGCGGAGGAGACGAGGCACGCGGAGCGCAGGCAGTGGGCACCACCGTGTGCGACCTACCTGAAAGAGCAAGCAGAATTCGATGTTTTCCTCTCTCTGCCCTGATCGTGAAGAGATGGGAAACTTGAGAGAGAGAGAGAGACAGAGAGACAGAGAGACAGAGAGACAGAGAGAGAGACACAGAGAGAGAGAGAGGCTGCAGCAGGCGAAGCAACCGGGAGTGAGGCGCTGTGCACGCCGCGGAGGGAGCGCGAGAGTAGGAGCAGGCGAAGGCGTCCGTAGTGGCGGCGACGGCTGGAGGAGGAGGAGGGCGAGCAGGGAGAGGAGGAGGGAGGGGACGGGGGAGAAGAGGAGGGCACGGAGGAGGGAGGAGGGCGAGCGCCGGCAGGAGCCGGAGGCGGGAGGCGGAGGAGCGGAGCGCGCGGGCGAGAGCGGGCGCGAGCCCGGAGCTGGAGGAGGAGGAGCCAGGCTGGGGCAGCACTGCCGAGGTTCCCGGGAAGGCAGGGACCCCACCCCCGCACTGGGGTGACAACCGCCGCCCTCCCCGGGGCTCGCCCGGCGCGGATCCCTGCGCCCGCCCACGCCGCGCAGGAGAGCGGAGCCCACCGGCGCCCGCGCTGCCTCTGGGAGCCTCCGAGGTTGCTGCGGGGCTGTAGCGGGGACCGGTGCGGAGCTGGGAATGCAACGCGTCTGTGATTTCCTGGGTTCCCAGGGTCGCGCGGGCAGTTGTCCCCGATATCCCCCCACCGTGGGGCGACGAGGCAGCGAGGTGCCACTCCCGCTGAAGGCGAGGGGACTAATCACGCCCTCACTTAGTCATCAGCGCGAACACGCAGGACCGAGTGCGACGCGTGTTGCGTGGAATCAGACAGCAGGAAGTTTCTCTGATTTCCTGAGCCGTCTTGATATACCACTCATTCCTCCACACTCCTGCCGTCGGGACCACTTGCCCCTCAAGGCCCAGAGGACTGCAGACCTCCGCGAGCCTGTCAGTAAAGTCCATTTGCAGCTCGCACGCCGTGGGAAACCTCCCCCTCACTTTCAGCAATACCTTTCTCCTACCTCTTCCCAGACATGCTCCCAGCGAAGTGCTCAAACCCAATCAACAGCTCTCAAAAGTTTACATTACCCCCGAGCAAAAAGGGACCTGCCGTGCTTCGTGCAGTTCGTTCCCCAGCGGGCAAAATGTAGCAAGGTCTGAGGTTTTCCCCCCTTAGGGCTTTTTGCTGGTAAGAGACTTGTAATTCTACCACCATTGCACGACTTTCAGCATTGCGCGTTTGATCTGCGTGATTTCTCTTTCATCTGAGGCGATAAAAAATACCCAAACATTCAACTTGAGCCTTGAAGCCTTGAACAAGAGCGGGCCGGGGGGAGAGAGAACGAGTCTTCTGCACTGCACTTAAAACCGAGTGTTATGCACATTCTACTAAGGCAAAGCTGAGCCAATGTTTGTCTCTTCCAGAAGTCGTTATAAACGTTACACACTTTAAGAGGAAGAAAAAGGGGGAAAAGACAAGTGTGCTATGTTTCTGTCATTTTCCATTCAGAGTCAGTATGTGCCAAACACCTCGATTTTGTTAGTTCTGCGCCAAAAATTTGCATTTTTTTTCAGGATGGTGCAGTTTTAATAAAAACAACCACTCTTATTCTACAACAGATTTTTAGCTTTGCTTTGAAGATTATGGGAGGAGAGTAAAACCTTTACAAGGCAAATATATCAAGCTGTCTCTTTTAACCTATTAGCTTTCACTTTCTGAATCAACGTCGAATATGCTACAACTTCAACATTTGCTCTCTTATTTAGTTGGCTTTGTGAAGAACGGAATGCCACCCAGCTTCCCCTCCATCATTAATATTCCTTTCCTGACTTGCCCATTGCAGAGTCTAATTGAAATTCACAAGGATAAAAAGCACGCCATTTAAAACCATGCAACCAGGGAATCTGAACGTCTTATATCTGGCTAGAGCGCTTCACTTCCTACTGTATTTTCTTATTCTATTTGTATGAGTTAATATTCATTAGAACTTCTCTGCTCTATCATTTATATTACTACTAAAACTGTTTGTATATTGATAATGGAAGTTGAATAGTGCATGGTTTCTTTGCAGTCTTAATTGCTATGCTTCGACAAAGTTTTTATTTCATGAATGTCACCATTTTTGTAAATATCGTCACATTATTTTCATACCTACATTATGGTCTTTTCCATGGATATTAATAGAGACTATGTTAATTGCTTTATTGCAAAATTTATAGCAAATGAAATGATTTTTTAAAATCAGTTTTCCCATTAGTACTTTTATTGAATTTGAAATCCAATTGACAATAGGACCTACTTATAAGGAACTTAGTAAAGTTCGAGCTATTTTGAGTGATTTTCACTCTTTGCTTTTGTTTTCATTTCCTGAGCCTGCCATAAAAACTAGATTTTAAAAATCATTCTAAAATTCTGACTTTTATTTCTCATGATATGTTTTTGCTATTTTATTGAGGTTGGGTAGCTATGATTTAAACTTCAAAGCATCTTAAAGGAAATGGAAATCAGAAAAACTGACTGCAGGCAATAAGCCTCTACTTCATCATTGTGTCTGTCTGTGTTGATACTAGTCCAGCCAATTTTTGAAAATTTGGAGCATTGTCCAGCTTTCCTACACACAGAACATATCCAGCCTGATTTTCTTCTCAGCTCTGTGATGGCTGCAGGTTAACTGCCTGAGATCAGAGAGCCAGCCATGTGGGTGGTGACTAAGCTTCCTCCTCCCCTCTCAGTTAGATTGCATCCTGAGGCAACCAGTCCTGGAGATTGGACACGGAACTGGTTGGCAGCAAATCCATTTCTACTCAGGTCTGGGAAGTGTTAAAACCTTCTTTTTGAGTCTGTTTGAATTACTTTCCCACAAATTGAATTCGGGAAGTTACACATCCCCACCCAAAGCCCCACATTACTAAAAAATGTCCATATGAGGACCAGGAATAAAAGGAGGCTAAAGATGGAGGGATCTTGGTTTTACCTGATTTTGTCCTCTCCTTATAGTTTACATTATTGTACGGTTTTACCATTTGTTTCCCAAACTATTCATGTTTTTGAGCAGATATCTCATGGGGCTTCCATTTTTTGGGCTATTGGGAACTTCTACTCCATATACCCTAAAGGGCTGCACAAATCTTTGAGCTTTGATATGATAATGTGTGCATGTAATATATGTCAGATTACATATATATGATTATATATATTTCAAAACATAGATTTGTATATGCATATAGTATACAGATATACACATGGTATATATCTCCATAGGTATCTGAACGAATAAAAACACGTAAGTATTTTAATAAGAATACCACTTAAATAACACATGTCTACAAAATTAATTCGGTTTTACTATTACACGACTTGATTGAGGTGAATTTTACATACTTTGACAACAACTATCAGAATTATTTCAACAAGAACATTTTGCCATAACTAAACTTTTAAGAATATAAGTATATGATAAATTTGCATACCCTCCAAGTACCTACCTTTTTATGTGATTTATTCATTCAAAAGAGGTGTATAAATTTACAAAAAGTTAGGAGCTAAACCACAGATGATCCTGCCTTCATGAAATTAAATACTATTTTATACTCCCCCCAGTGTCTAGCTGATTTCAAAATGTGCTTGGCGTATAAGTCTGTTCTCACATATTCACCCCATTACCCAAACAAACAACAACAAAGCAAAACTGGAGCAAATACCCCCTTGGCAATTCGCAAAACAAAGTGATAGCTTGATCAAGCTCCATTTTTTCTCTAAGCTCAAATTAAATGGATGCTTAGGCTCCCAGATTCTGAAAGACCAGCTGGAAAGTGGGAGTAACTAGTCTTAAAAACAAATAATCTCGAAACTACTCTCTTGCATTAATGTAACTAGGTCACATTTCATTAGAGCTAAATATATCATGTATACTAGCTAGGAGAGGCTATGCACAGTTCCTTCTGCAAATAGAGTGAGTAACTGTGTTTAAAAAGTAGTTTTATAAACCCTTTTCCAACTTGCAAATAGAATACATCAAGCATTCAGGATATCCTCGAGGTTTCTGATACTTAAAAAACTTAACTATTTATACCATCATACACATACAGAATCATTTGTAAGGAATTTCTTTTGTTTTCCTTTTCTGAAATGATTGGTAGAATTTGTCTTCAGATCATCTAATTGTTTCCTAAAATAAAGATAAATCTCCAGTAATTAAAAAAAAATGTCGTCATGGAAAAAATATGCTATGCATTTTGTTGATGATAAGCTGCTATATGATTAGCAACTTTTGTCTAAGATATGTCCCGTAAATGGCAACCTTAGTAAAGAAAATAATAAATATAAACCTATAATGTCTCCATTTGTATGACAGTGTATATCCTATTTTAAATATGTTGTATATATTAATCTCCTTTCATCTTCAAAACCAACAGTCTATGACTTTTCTTATTTTGCTGATGAGAAAGTTCTTAGCTCAAGGTTTCACACTACTAGTAAGTTGTAGAGCCAAGTAATATGGCTCCAGAGTTTGCATTTTTAGCTACTTGCCATTTGTAGTAATACTTCGTGATGCAAAATTATCCAGAAGTCAGAAATATTAGTAACAACAAAATCAGAGGATAGAAAGGGTCTAGGATCTAATTTGAGCCCATTTCAAATACAGTGGTACCTTGGTTCACAAGTTAATTTGCCCTGATTTTGGGAAAGATGGCCAAGTTTGCGTTTGTGTGGCAAAGATGGCCATGGCCGTGCTTGTCACCCAAATCAGAGTTTGCAAACAAAAACACAACTTTTCCAAATGCTTCTGTTTGTGAACCAAAGTGTTTGCAAATGAAAGCGTTCATGAACCAAGGTACCATGGTGTGTCAGGTAGAATAAACTAGGCTTCAGTGGCAAGATTTTTCCAATATTATTGATTTAAGGGATCAAACTCCCATTCTGAGGGAGAAAGAAGGTGACTATATTGGGAAGACATGTCAAAAATATAATTGGTTTACGAGTATTTCATGGTTAGAGATATGAAACAGAAGAGAGAAACCAATTTTTTCCAAGAAAGTGGATAATCCCATTCAAATTAATTATGAATATCAAGTGATTTTAAATATAGATCATTTCTTTTTCACAGAGATTCTTTGTATTTGCCAGAGTGGTTTGCCCATAGATGCTCAATAAATAATTACTGATTCTGTAGAGTTAAGTGCATTAGACTATAAACCAGAAAAGTTGTTTCAGAATTAAATATGGCCCAACCTTGGGCCAGGTGGTCTTGGCTGTAGCACATGGTAGCAATTCCAAAAGTGGTATCTCAAAACTCACTGTCCAGCTCTACATAGATATCTTTCTTCCTAAGGCCTCTCATCTGGTGTTCTCTAACTTACACCTTCTGCCCACTCAAATCCTTAAGACTAGGAGCCATCCTAGACTTTCTTTTTCTCAGCACCCACCAGGACCACACAAACACATTTAATAGTGATGAAAAAGCAACGCCTTACTATCCATTATGTGACCCCTTCTCTCCATCACCAATTTCATAGCCTTAGCTCTATCCTGACTTGGACTACTCTGGCATCAGCAATCAATGGCCTATCTAGTTTCTCTGTCTCTGATCTCGGCTTTCCACAGTTTATCTTCTACAAAGCCAAAAAAGTCTGCTAAACAAATTTTGGTAGTGTCACTCATGTTTGTGCACACAAATACAGACACACACAGATGCACAGACATAGACACACACACATGCACGCACGCGCACACACACACACACACCTCCAGCATGGATTTCTCAAGCATCATCCTTCCCTCTCTACTCCCAACAAATAAAAACTCTTTGCATTTCTCGCATAGTCAGTGGTTTCCGCCTCTGGGCTTGTTCCCTCCTCTCTCTGGAGGGCAGGCTTTCAAACTTACCTACCTGGTAAACATTGTAATCTTCAGTCCTAGAAACTATATTTAACTGTTTCAGATAAAATTAACTGTGCTGTACTTTTTACCCCTAAGAATTAACTGCAGATTAATTTAACATTAAACCTAAAATATTCAACTGAACTTTTCTATCATGGTCATTTTGGGTTGCTACAAAAAATACCACATCCTGGGAAACTTTTAAACAACATACATTTCATTTTGCACTGTTCTAAAGCCTGGAAAGCCCAACAGTGCAATATTAGCATTTGTGGTGTCTGGTGAGAGACTACTTTCTGGTTCATAGACAGCACGTCTGTGTCTTTATATGGCTTTTTAAAAAATGACCTAGCTCTCTGGGACCTGTTTTTAAGGGTACTAATTTCATTCATTAGGGCTCTACCTTTATGACCTGAGCACCAGCCCTAAAGGTCCCACCTCCCAGTACCTCAGAAGTTAGGAATTCAATATAGGAATTTGAGGGGTGCACAAACATTTGGTCATAATGCTTACCCTGTGGACTGTGAGCACTTAAAAAGCAGGGACCTCACCTGAACTAGAATACCTTCCATGTGTGTGGACAGCCAGGAACATATAATCTTACAGGAAATCCTCAGGAAGTCAATGAAATAGTGACTAAGTGAATGAACAACCCAATGAAATAACAAGAAAAGACATGAACATCAGTCTGTCTGTCTGTCTATCTATCCATCTATGCTTACATCTCCTTCATAGAAATGAGACACAATGGTTGTGCATAACAATTTGGACTCTGGTTGTTTTTTGAAATTCTTCTAATTTATTTTAATACTTGTTTGCAGTATATAACACTTAAATTCATTGAGGGGAGTCAGTACATGTACATAACACATCTTAATTCTTTTCACGTTTTCTTTCCCTCCTCCTTCCCTCCTCTCTCCATCTCTTCGTCCCTTTCACATTTACAAAAGATCTAGTTCCCTGCTTTCTATTATTAGTCTTTAAACTCTGCTCTTTAAATTATTTATACTTGTGGTTTCTCATGTAAGAGAAATCATGTACTATTTAAGCTTATACATCTGATCTGATTTATTTCAAATAACATTATTGTCTCAAGATGTAGACTCTAGTTCTAAATGTCTAGGTTCAAATTCCAATTCTACTACTTACTATACAATCTTGGATGAATTCTTTAGCCTTACTATGTCTTGAATTTCTTAATTGTAAAATAAAAACAAATGAAAACCTATTTCATACGACCATCTTGAGTATTTTATGAGTCAATATATACAAAACACCTGCATCATAGACAGCAAGACATATTTTTTGTTGATATTACTGAAGTATCTAAAAGCTGTAACATCACTGCCTCTACATTTATGAGATGTAGTTGTACTCACAGCCCTGGAATATATTGAATTTTTTTTTACTCTTATTTTTGTCCTGTGGATATATTCTCATTTACATTTTTCCACCTATATTCAAGCTCCCACCTGTATAGAATAATCCATCAGAGTCCAAAACACATACTCACATTCTTTTTTAAATTTTGTTATTTTTCTTTCTCATGAGTACATTGTTTTCCTCATTTTCTCATTTTCTGCACTCTTTCCCCTGTCCTCCTTTTAGTGCACCATGTCCTCCTTTTTTTCCAGCCTGGCCTGCATTTCCATCTTTTGTTAGTTCCTTAGTGTCCCCCTTTCCTCCTTCTTTCTCATTAGCATTCATATATAGCATAATGCAGTTGTGTAATCCCCTGTCATCTGGCATAGGGAAGAATGTGCGTTTATGAGCATGCACACTAATGACAAGGTGTTGATGTAGGCACGCTGGAGTGTGAATGCCTGTACCGCACGGGCACAGACGGCCCTGTCTGCCTCTTCCCCTGTAGGTCTCTAGTTCTCTGGTCAAGTGCTATTAAACCCTCTCTAATGTATTGTACTGACCCATTGCCTTAATTAAACTGAAAAGTCAAGTGATTTTCTCATTTGAATTGGCTAAGGGAAGTGCCACTTGTTGGGTCTTTTTTTTAAAATGAGCCCCATATCTGTAGCACCTAGAAAACCAAATTCATTTACCAATGTTGGGGCTTCCAGCTGCCCTCTCCTGGTCATACCCCCCAAGTGAATTATGTTTAGAAATTTTTCTTCCTTTTTTTGTGACTTCTGGGACAGCCGATCTCTTCAGGATATTCAGTTGGAAGAGAAAATTATGAGACATTTCTTCATCATGCGTTAACAAACTATTGTTATAGGACTTTTAAAAAAGAAGAAAGACGAAATTTTAAAAGAGGCTAAGGACAGACATTAGCAAATCTCACCAGCCTAGACATATGAACATAATGAATTTATTTACTCTCCTTGGAATTACAGGTACCAACGGAACTAGCTGTTTAAAAAAAAAAAAGCCATTTCCAGAGGGCAGCTGGATGAGTGTGTGTCAGACTCACTATGCCACCTCTTTCTCTGTTATCTGAGTGAGGCCCGTGATGGCCAGAATGGTGCTTAGCCAGGCAGCCTTGGAGTAAAGCTGACAAGAGCTTCCGGCTGACTTGCATGGTATATCCAGCATGAACTAGAAATAAATATTTGTTGTTTTAAGCCTGAAAAATCTATATTATCTAATTACACAATAACTCAATCTATGATGACCACTGAAGCATGAAGCGAAATAGGGAGTTGTTTTGTTTTAATAAAAACCATAGTTGATGAAGTACCACTTAAAGTAGTTTCTGGCAGGGACCTTAAAGATCCAAAAAATTATGGCCCTAAGATAGCCGTTTACCTAAGACTGAACCAATTGATTTCCTTGGTCTTTGGTAATAATTGAGCTTTGTTTCCATCTTTCAACTCTTCTTTCTTTCTTCACCTAAACACCCAGAGGGATTGAGGCAAGGTATGATGAGGTTGTTCTTGACAAACAAGTTTTATGAAACACAAATGCATCTTTCACTATGGCAGCATAAACATGGGGTGGGTAGAAGATATCCACTGAGGTCCTACAGAAACTCCAATTGTTGAAACATCAGACAGATACTGGAAATGACAATGAACATGGTAAAGAAAGAGGAGTAAGGAAAAGAAGCTTACATGTGACAGCAAATTCTAGATGTGTAAACTGAATGGATACAAGAAATGGATAATAAAAGTGGCTTGGAGCAGGAATTCATGGTAAGAATACATCTCCATATCTCTATTAGATCTCCTACACACACACACACACACAGACCCTGAAATTGGCTATGACCTAAAATTGGAACGTAAGGACTAGAAGTCATTTTCAGAAATTTCCGACAAAAGACCAGTTAGTCACAGATTTTAATACGAATACTATTGCAGTCATTGCACAATTCACTGGAGCAAAAATGTCTAGGTTTAAACTGCTTTTAGCTAGTCAATCAGCATCCTTCAGATACAAGCTTTTGCAACAATTTAACATTCAAATTACGAGAAAGGAAATTTACTCATTTTAATAAGCTCTTGAAGGAGCAGAAACTGATTTATGTCTCTTTCTATCCCTCACAGTGCCTCTCATATGAAAGGTGCTCAGTAAATGTTAATAGAAGGGAGGATACATAGAGGAATAAATGCATAAGTAAATCAGTAAATGAGTGCAGGGCTGTGTCAAATAATTCTTAAATGTTCACTGTATGTAACTCGCACTCCATTCGATCTTGTAGGCCTGGTCTCTGGGCAGGATTCTCAGTAATATTTCCAAAACGCAGATCGGATTGTGTCGTTGCATAACTGAAAATCCTTCCGGTATTTCCTATTTCCCTTAAGTGAAAGACCCATGTTCTTACCAGGGCCAGCATCACATATACATTGACTACCACCTGCCATGGGGCTTTTTAGTGTGTGTTCCCTTCCTTGGAAGCCTGCTCCAGCCTCCTTCATCTGGTTTGCACCTATTCATTTTTTACAGCGTGAGTTAGGATCGCTTCCTTCAGAAGTCTTCCCCTGACACAGCCCCACCAATCTGTGCTGTTCCTTCCTTGTACGTGTTTTCTCCTAGATGACCTTGTCTCAGCTCCTAACGTCTTTGGTGATTTGATTTACCTCTGTAAATCAACTGTGCTGTATGTCCCATGACTTCAGGCACTGTGCTGATTTTTACTTAAGATTCTATTTCCTGAATGAGTTCATTGCCTGATTCATGGTAAATACTCAACAAATGGCTGTTGACCAAAAAAACAAACAAACAAACAAACAAAACTGGAGAAGCAAATGATGTATACCAAATGTAGGATTTCACGTATCACATTACTTTCAAAGCTAATGTCTCTTATCCCTAGTTAAATTTTCAGTCCTACGACTTGGATTATTGCCAGAGTCATAAAGTTTGTATGGAGAAGTAAGAGAAGAGCTGAAGCCCGCGTCACCGAGTCACAGCCTCACTGTAGTGTGAGAAACGAGAAGAAGGCAAACTTTAGGCTGCCAAGTCATGGGCGGGCAGAGCGTCTCCGCGGGAGGCCGGCGAAAGGATGCTCTTGGAACGCTAAGCTTCAAAAGGTAAGGCCAGATCTCAGGTTCTGCCAGTGTTCGGGAAGCGACCGTCTTGACTGATCACGCCTTTGTACTGTCCACCTAGAATTGGATGATCTATCGGGAGTAGTAAACTAATTAGAAGCCTCATGTGAATGGTACAGGTGCAGACTCTCCACGTATTCCTGAAAGGGTCTTCGTCATGAAGGCATTGCAGCCAATGAAATATAAAATGTCTACTTTTTTATGTTCCTAATTTACGACAATTCTTACTTATAAGAAAATTACTTTCCCTGAGAATATTATTATAATTGGGAATTTTCTTTTTGTGTCAGTTATTCCTATATCCAAACTTCTTGAGTCAGATGAACTGTTTCTTTGTTCCATCTCCTTGAAATCCAAACGTATACTCAGAAGTATATTTTATATCACACGATATATAAATACATGCATATTTCTACACAAGTATTTATAAATTTCCAGAATTAATTAAGACCCAGGGGACAGTTTGGCCCACCACTTGTTTTTGTGTATAAAAGCTTATTGGGTCATAGCACAGGTATTCTGCAATGTATCATCTAAGGGCTACTTGTACACTGTGGCAGAGTAGTTACAAGAGAGATCAAGTGACCACGACACCTAAAACATTTATCCTGGCTCTTGTAATCATAAGTTGCCAATCCCTGAACTAAGTCAAAGAATCTCGTGTAAAATTTGAGTGGAAATTTAGAAAAATTGGACTGTATAACAGGTAATTCTTTGTATCTTTCTTTACTAGTTACAATTTAGAGGGCTCTTCTCTGGGTCCTGAAAATTTTGTATAATTAGTACAATATCAAAAATATCTTATTGAACTAAAGTTATCTTTTAAAAGAAGAATATTTTAAAGTAATTTATGAACTCTAAAGTCCTATATTATACTTTATTTTCATTTAAAAGTGAAATAAACTAGAGTCACTACAACTCATAAAATAGCTTAGTGAAAAGTCATGAAATTTGGACAGAAAAAGTTTTTAAAAGGCCTCGGATGTGCGAGCTCACCCATATGAAGGGCGCATTCTGCTGTGTTCTCATCCCACATCTGATTGCTTTGGTGCACTGCATTGCAATCATAGGTTTGCCCTTCCCTGCAAGGGCAATGTGAACTCTTTGAGGATGGGAGTTACTAATTTATATCCGTGCCCCCTTCTCTGAGACACAGTAGCAGGTTCTCAATGAAGATCTGTTGCAATAAGTATGTGTTTCACTTTATGCATAGAGTACTGTCTCAAATTAACATTGGTATTCTGCACGATTATACCTACCATGGTCAGAGGATCCTGAAACAAATGGGCCTAGAGATGTGAAAACTTCTGTTTTGTGGAGATACAAACCTTTCTACCCAGTAATTCAGGGAATGGGTTACAATATTCCAGTAACCTGTTCATTGTTACCTATCCTTAGCAGAAAACATCTTTGATATTTCAGTCTAGTTTATATCTATTAATTGTTACAGAGTTGTGCTAAAACATTTCTTCTATTTAAATCACAAATTACACCAAACTAAATAACCACGACATTTATATCAGTTAGGCTTTATAGAAGTTTCTTAAAGCAGAGTCAAAATTAAATGTAACGAAAGACAGAGTGAATTGTTTTTCAGATATCATTGACTGCCAATTTTCAAGCAATTGATTGTCTAGAAAATAAAAATTTAATGTATCTAATCTAATCTCTTCAAATGAGTGTGAATCCTAAGCCTTCGACTTCTGTACTATTATTAGTTAGAAGGTATGGGTTTCTAAATAAAACATGAATGTAGAGAGAGGGAGGGGAAAAGAGGAAGAGAGAGAGAAAATGAGAATGAATGTGAGAATTTCCTTAAACAGTACACTAAGAACATGATTTGCATAAAAATATTAATGTAAATAATTGACTAATTATTCTTAACATTAGTTGGGGGCAAATAAGGCCAGGCAGTGTGTTTTAAGTCATTTAACTGCTCCCAAGGACTGATCCTATCCTAGGCTCTTAAAATACCTAAAGCAGAAAAATGTAGAGTCCCCTGGAAACAGTTTGATGAACAGATTTCAAGTTAGCCTTCCTATGTTTCCTCTCTGACCTGACTTTGTAGTTATAATAGCAGAATTTCTTGGTTGAGTTCAAGTTCTCTACGAGACATGCTTCTGGCAGAGTGGGCTTCCTCTTTATTCTCCCACTCCTGACTCCCGCTTCGGTTCACGCATTAATAGCCCCCTCTCCTGAGAATTATTACTTTGGTCTTCCCTGTCCTCATGGGACTTCACTCATAGTCTTGAACTCTAATTCCCTCTAGCTCTGTTCTCATTTCCTTGCTTATTTCTCTTTGCAAGCTCGTCAGTGATCCGAGTATAGCAGGCACCACCAAGTGGCTTTGACTCCAAGATATCTTGTCACTTGAACCAATTTCAAGGCCAGCAGATGCTGGAGTAGAACCTCTTGTATTCCACTCAGAATGAACGCCTTGTGGAAGACGCAGGCCCATTGATCTATGGGCAAAGAAAGAAATTCTCTAAGCTAAAACTGTTCCATGACTATGCCTGCTTGTTAAAAAGTGTCTTTCGCTTGGCATAGTTTGGCCTAAAAATCTACTCTCAGTATGACTTAACATATGGCATAGAGGTTGAATAGTAGGGGTTTCTTCCAATCAGGAGAGGTTAGTGATATCTGCAGAAGGCTCCGGACATTCACCAAGAGACCTTAGTTGTCTCATTTGGAACAGGAAAAACAGAGTTTAAAAATGAGAGAATAAGATGTCAGCACCTGGTGGTTAAGAAGATGTCAGAAAGCTAACGCTGGCTGGGGCTGGCACAGAAAGAGAAGGCTTCCACTTCAGCCCAGCCCTCCAAAGTGGGCAAGATCTCTCTGTGGAAGGAGGAAAAGAAAGAAAATAACTCCACTTTTCATAGCTGGTAATGAGCTTAGCGCACAAAGGTTGTTTTTATTTCCAGAAAACTTGAAGATAATACGGAAAGCAACTCTTGAACATGATTTTGACTATACACAAGTCAGAGGCAAAAATACAGAGTTCACCAAAAAAAATATAGGTCCATTTCAGGAGTTTTCCATACTATAAATGTCGGGAAGATAAAGGCCACAACGTGAGCACCTCTTGTAATCATAGCGGCCAAGGGTAACTTGTATCACTGTCATGTTGTCTCAATAAATTTAGTATTAGAATATTTATACAAGTTTTTTTCCTCAGGTGTATATTTTTTGGCAGTCTCTGTATTTTGGGAATTTAGCATCTTTCAAAGAAAACTCAACCTACAAAGGGTAACATGAATATGACAAGTAAGTAAAGATCACATATTTAATGTCTTGGATCAGAGTTTAAGAAAAAGCTGAAAGTTTAGCAAGTCTAAGCTACTGCCAAAGCATCACTAGATTCTATTAGCTTCTATACTGGGGGGAGAACATGATTAATGAGTTAATAACAAGGGCTGGGAAGGCCAGAACATTGCAAGAATAGAAAACCAAGCTGATCATTACAGCATCTGCTTATATGAAGTTCTACATAGTCCCCACTTACAGATCTACATTTATATTAGACTGTATTTGGAAAAGATTAATGCTCAGACCCCTCTCTCCCCTCACTCATCTTTTTCTCCAAAACATGGCAGAAAATTGGACATTATTCTCATTATTTCTCTTTGGCCAAAATCCCATGTCATCATTGTGTGTCAAGGAAGGAAAAATATAAGAACTGTTTTCATCACTGAAATTAATTTTCATATTAATTCTACTGTAATTCATAGTAGAGGTAAACTGTATACGAATATAATCTTTTTCCATTAAAACAAGTAGTCTATTATAGTTTTCTGTTCTTTGATACAATGTAAAAATTTTTTTAAATGTGAAGGAACACAAAATCAGGTAGTAGGTGGGCTCTCTATAAGTCAAAGAATGTGTTGTGTAGACCAAGATACAGGGGCAATGGAAAAGTTCGGGGAATGTTTAAACAAAAACCAAAGACTTGTTACCATAAGGGTACATAGAGATAAGTGTGTTCAAAGAAAGAAAGACTGTTTTGAGTGGGACTAATGGCAAAGCTAACTTTTTTTTTAAATTTTAAATATTCACCTTATATTTTGATAACTTCTTGCTGACAAACCATTTGTGGTACTTTCTGTCAAATAGAAATGTTATGGAGTGTACTCGTCCACTTCATTTCTGGCTCTTCCCCAAAATCAAAATGACCAGGAGCAGTAAATGTTTTGAATAGATTCAGGACCTCAGGGCAGCCACTAGAGTGCAACTAAAGACACACAGGACAGGACTTCCAGAACTGCTTCAGGAAGTCTCAAGAACAACAGGGTAAGTTGGTCTGAAGGGAGGAGCAAATATTTTGAGGGGGATTCCTGGCCATGTGTCTTTTACTGCAAACCTCACAGTTTTCTTTCTATTTCTTCCCAAAAGATTTTTGAAAATACACATGCAAAAAACAGCCTAAATTGTACATGTTTGTAGAGCACTAATTCCTTTTCTTCCAAGATGTAACACTATAGAATTAGTTCAAGAATTTACGAAGAAATTGTCACAGTACTTATAATGCTGTCAAGGGAAAGGAAATGTGTTATTCATATTTATTTGAACACTTAAGGACACAAAGAACAAAGATGCCTAACCTATCTTTATCACTCATTTCTGTATTATTGAACCAAAACTGCTTGCAGGTGCATGCGGCTATTTAAAGGAAATTGTAAATCGCTTTCATATCTTACTAATGTAGTGAGGCCGAATAAATAGTTGCACATGGTGGGTAATTAGTTTATGCCAACACATTATTGTGCTTAGGAGCATCTGGATATCGACGACTTGGCAAAGAAGCCAAGGATGATATCGCTAACAAAATACTATGGAGTCATTTGCAAAAGCTGAATGGTGAATATTTAAGTGACAAAAGGAAAATGTTAAACTTATGCTAATAGATAAGATCTAAGTTAAACAAATTCACAGAAAAAGTAGCTGTAACAAATAAGTAATGGCATACTTAATATTGTTTCCTGGGACCTTATTTTTTTCCTTTTTCTACTTTCTTATAAAGCAAAAGAATAAAATGGTCAATATACAGATATATATATAGATTATACAATTATTTAACTGTATCCTATAGATTATATTGAGGTATATAGTATAGATAGATAAATAGATACGGTATAAAATAATAGAAAAACATCATCATTTAAAAGTTTATTTCTAGAAAAGAATATTTACACGTATAATATATAAAATTTTAAAGGGCATAGTACATTGCAAATCTAAATTTAAAGAAGTTCTAGGATACTTTTGCATGCTTTTCCTTTCCAGACAATCTGAACTTTATCTGTGGAGAAGGCTAAATTGTCTATGGACCCAAACGTTGTGGCCAATTTCTTTCTCTTACATCTCATGTCCCAGTTGGATGCTGTGGATGTTGGAGGAGAAGTGCATAGGTTTTCTCTTTGCTCTATACTCATTACAGAATCCAGCCCATTGTCCTTCCCTTCTCTGTTTGTCATCTTTCTCTTACTATAATCGAACACCTGAGAAAATCAACCCAAATGAAAGAGGCTATTTGGGCTCATGGGCCTAGAGGTTCTGATGAGTGATCACTTGGTTCTGTGGCAGACCTTGCATATTCATATGGCCAAAGACCAGAAGACTAAGAGACCAGGGTTTCATAGTCTTCTCCAAGTCCACGCCCGTGCTAACACACAGACTTCCACTAGGCTCCAACTCTTAGCATCTTTCAATAGGGTCCTCCTGGGGATCATGCCTTTAACCCATGGGCCTTTGGAGGGGTACCTGAAATCCAAACTAAAATATATTTTCATAATAATGTTCCTATTTTGATATAATAGACAACAAATCGTTTGTGATATTTGTTTCATCATCAGGAATTTCTTCTGAATTGAGTATTTATTTGAAACAGTCATACTCGCTGAGACTCAATCTCTGGACAGCTGTCCCCTATCCCTGTTAAAGGCATTATGTGTCCTTTAGTTCCAGCCCTTATTCTTCTTGTTCTTATCCGTCCTCTTCTTCTTTCTCTCCTCCTCCTCCTCCCCCCTCTCTCTGGACATGACTGGATACAGTGACATGGTATAGGACAGGGTCAAGGCTTTGTCACCAGCCAGCAATCTCACTCAAGCCTGTTCTGCCAGTGACTGTGTGTTTAGCCCCTTTCTAAGCCTCTGCCGCTGGATAAAACATAGGAATGGGAGTGTTTACCTGCAGGAATTTTTAGGAATATTAAATAGGATAATATAATACCTGGCTTAAAAGATACATAAAAGTGGTAACTATTACAAAGGGTTTATGATAAAGCTCAGCTTGAAACTGAGCTATTTTCTTCTCCTCAAATCAGTTAACACAGATTTTAAAATTTTTAAAAATAATACAGAGCTGCACAATTCTCTACATGACCAGACATAAATCTATTTTATTCCGAGAATTTGAAAATGTCACAGAAACCACTTGTTCTTGCTTGTAGTTCTACTATTTATTTTCTTCATATAAACCAATTTTTTCCTTTCTTTTTTGTCTCATTTTGTTTTCCAAATAAGTATTTTAAAATAACTTACTTTCAATAAGTTTTTCAAGGTTAACAAATAGAAAACTGATAGATATTATTGATTTTTTACTGACAAACTCAGGTGTGTCAAGTGCATCATGTATATTTTTAATTATGTGTACACTTTATTTTGAAATAGGTTTAATATCACAAATAAGAGGGACTGATTAGAAGGATACAGGTCCAGAGATCCTTACATTTTTTTCATCACTTTATGCTGTTTTGAAAAGAGGTAGGCATTTTGTCTGGGCCATTTTGCAGCAAACTTTGACCTTTTTAAAACAACGCTGGTCAGCTTCTCAGAGCCACAAACACATAGAGACACTAAAGCAATGAGAAAAGCAGGGGTAGATCTCAAGTCAATTTTACTGTGCATCAAATAAAGATGATACTTTACACACAAGACTCTTTGTTTAATGTAAAACACATACAGAAATGTGCATTCACCAATGATTTGACATAGAGTTGCAGAACCATGGCATTTCCCTCAGGTTTAATTGGAGATTGACATTGTCTCTTTTATATGAACCCCATCCAAAGTGCATCTTCTTACAGTGCCAATTAATTCTTAAATGTCTTCTCTGCTTCTTTCTTTCTTTCTTTCACCTTTCTTCTTTCTTCTCTCCCTCACTCCCTACCTCCTTCCATTCCCTTCTCTTTCTTTCTTCCTTTCTTTGTTCTTTCCTTCCTTCCTTTCATCCCTCCTTCCTTCCTCTCATCCCTCCTTCCTTCTTCCTTTCATTCCAGTATGCTAAAAACTTGAAAAGGTGGGGAAAGCAACTAGACTCAGAACATGGTTACAAATTCTTCAATAATCTTTATTATTTCACCCTAGTTTTTAGTTAACTCTCTAATACCAAATCATCAGAATTATTTTAGCAGCATATACTCATCAATACATACCAAAGCAGTAAATTTTGTTTTCATATTTAATCAGATTACAAATATTTCATCAAGATAGTTGTTGGTGTGGTAATTAAAAGTGGCATGAATAAGTACTGGAAACATTTTGAGAAACATCCTAGTCAAATAAGGGGAGATGCCTATGATTGGGAGCAATTGGTGATCATGGGCATCAGTCAGTAAATTTTACAAGAGAATGGGAAGCATTCTCAGCTAATAGTTGAAGCCAAATGAGAAGGCATTTACTGTAATTTTATTCAAAGCATTTAGAAGTGTTAGCAAAATTGATCTGAATAAGGTTTTCTTCCAAGCCTGGGTCTGAATAAATCTCGTGGACACAGTCCAAACATCTGGTGTCTCCACACTACAGTGCCTTCCCTATCTAGTAAGGTACATGGCTAAGGGTAAGATAGGAGGACCACAGCCCACTGTGGATAATTCAGACATCACTTTACACATCAGGCTGTTTGACTGACTTGGTTTCAGTCTAAGTAATTCTAATACACAGGTTACATCACAGTACCAATTTTGCTTTTTTTAAGATTTATGTAAAGTCTAGAGAGAAAACATTCAAAACAAAAATAAAGCAGGTTATCACTGGGTTTTTCTATTCTTTTCTTTTTACTTTTTTAATAGTAAATGATCCTTCTTGGTTTTTCTCAACAGCTACTTCCTCTAGGTCTCTTCGTCTGGATGATCATCCTCTTTCTGACTCTTAATTTTGAAGTGCTTCGTATCTCAGGTCTCTTCTATCGCCTCCATTTGTTCATATACTTAATCCCTGAGTGAATACATCTGATTCCTTGAAGTCACTGACAACTCTAACATTTGAACCTGTAGACTTTCTCAGTCCCCTAACATCCAGGATGCACCATTTAGTTGTTTAATATAGTCTCTTCTATGCTTGAATACATCGTCTCTAAAAGGCAGATGGGGTTACCCACGTGATGGTATTAAAAGGTGATTGGATCAGGGGGACCCCTTCCTTGTTCATGGATTAATGTCCTTATTAAAAAAATTAAAAAGCTTCACTTAGTCCTCAGCTCTCTTGCTGTCTGTCTTTCACTAGTGAGGACACAGAAAGGCCCTCACCAGATGTGCTCCCTTGACCTGGGAATGTGCAGCTTCCAGAACTGTGGAGAATATATTTGTGTTCTTCAGAAATTATCTGGTCTCTGGTATTTTGTTATAACAGTGAGGAGGACTGAGTCAGTTTTCCAAGTTGAAGTTATGAGTCCCGCCACCCCTCAAAACCAGCCCCTCGCTGCCTTCCTCCCACCTGCCCTACAGTGCTCCTGGCTCCCCGAGTAGCACTATCTCTCCACCAGGAGTTCAAGACAAAACTCGCGAGGACATTATTCACTTTCCTGACTTTTAATTTAATTCATCCTCATTTCCCATTGGGCTCGCCATCAAAATAAGTCTAAAAACTAACCACTTCTCACTCATTCTACTATTACTACCTCCGTCCCAATTACAATTATTGCATACCTAGATAATGACAATTATTTTTGAATTTGTCTGTCTACTTTCACTTTTGCCATCAACCCATTTATAATCCACAGGCAGGTCAGAAAAATCTTTTAAAAAATAAGTCACATCTACTCAATTGATTCTTCGCAGGAATATATGGGTTCCTATGTTACATTAAAATAATATCCAAATTGTTATGTGCATTTGTAAATATGTGAGAATGCTATACATTGCCTTATACTATCAGGTCCTATAATACAGCCTAGAAGATCAGACATCCAGGCCTTCCTACACACCCACTGCTGTGCTACAACCATAAAGTACTTCTGATGGCTGAGTGTGGTGGCTCACACCTGCAATCAGAGCGGAGAGGCTTGCGCAGGAGATTGAAGAAGCTCAAGGCCAATCTAGACAAGTTAATGAGACCAGTCGCAAAGTTAAAAAATTATATATATATAATTATATATAATATAAAATTATATATATAATCATATATATATATGATGCATCAGGCGCACCATACATGCTCTACCTGGCATCACCCTGCCGTCCTGTTTAGACCTTTCCAGCCTCAGATATCTACTGTCCCTGACCAACTGTTCCCACCTCAGGGAGATGGCTTTGAAAGCTTTCTAAAAATAGCACATTTTAAAACTCTTTCATTTTATCTTCTTCACTTTTCTTTATGAAACGTGTGATTATGTGACATATTATATATTCACTTGATTAGTTATCTACTCTCTGTATATCTAAATTGAATGTGAGCTCCATGTGCACTGTCTTTCATCTGTTTCATCCACTAATGTGTCTGAGCCTGAAGCAGAGACTGGCATATAATAAATCAATAAATATATCTTGAATGACCAAATCCAGGGTCAAGGAAGGGCAGAATAAGAGAGGAATCTCATAGTGCTTATTTATACTACAAGAAAGAAAAAAAAAAAGAAAAAGAAAAAGAAAAACAAGCTGGGTGTGGTGCCACATGCCTGTAATTCCAGCATTCTGGGAGACTGAGTCAGAAAGATCACACGTTTGAACCCAGCGTGAGCTATGTAGGGACTTAACAAGACCCTGTCTCAAAAAAAAAAAAAAAATTACAACAAAGGCAGGGGATGTAGCTCGACAAAGGCCCTAGGTTCAATCTTCAGAATTACAAACCAAAAATAAGAACAAAAAAGAGAGAGAGGGAAAAAAAAACTATGGATAAAGTGGCCTTGATATCCTACTGTTACACAGTTTCATGGTCCATTCAGCATTACTCCAGCCCTAACTGGGTACATAGTCCAAAATAAGGAACCACAAATGAGCAAGCATTTCTAATGGGCACTGAGCACCCAGTGTGAGCTTGGCACTTGGCTGTGTGTTAGACACATAAGACACTATTCAGAAATCCTCTCCCAGTGCCCAAGGTTTGTAGTTTAAGAGAATCCACAAATAAATGCACTGCACTGTGGTAAGTAAAATAATTGAAGTATGAGTTCCATAAATACTTTGTAGAGACTCAAATTAGAAAGGGCTCATACTGTGCTCGATGCAGTAGAGCTGGAGAAAACCTCACCAAGCCTGCACAGGTCGAATGAGCCTTCCAGGTAAAACCCACAGGTAATACGTGGGTTTTTTTTCCTTAACAGTTGGCTTAGTGAAGAAGTCATAAGTTATTCACAGAAATTTAGAACTCATTCCACTGAAAACCTCATGTTAATTATTATTTGTTCCCCTTGGGAGATTCGAGGCAAATAATTTTCTTATCCGTCTCTGCGAAGCACATAGATAACAGAATAATATGGCTAGTCAAAGAGAATGTACGTTAGAAATTTGATATAATCTGTGTTTAAAGTTTTAAAAAATGTGTTCACACAAAGCTAGGCAATTCTGAGCACTTCAGTAATGTTTGCTCTTGTGCAGGTAGCTGTTAGGGTTTAGATCTACAGGTCCCTCAGAATTCGCGTGTGTCCAGAGCTGGGTTTTTGGCAAGTGACTGGGTTGTGGGGCACTGAACGTGCTGTTGGGAGTTGGGGGCCCCGGGGTGGACGTGGATCACTGGTATTGCGTCTTTGGAGAGTAAATGTCTCTGACTATTCTTTCTCTCTCCGGTTTGTGGCTGCTGTGAGTGGGACAGCCATTTCCTTCTTCCAAGCCTTATCGGCCTTGGAGCGTGACATCCACAGACTTAACTCTGTGCAAAGCATGAGCCAATCAAATCTTTCCTCCATTAGGTCACACATGTCAAGTATTTTGTCCCTACAAGGTGAAGCCTGACCAGTATAGTAGCATTAAGCTCAATTAGGAAGACGATACAGTTTGAAATAGATTCCACATAAATAGTGGAGATATTTTCGTGACATTACTTTTTCCATAACTTTGAGAAAATGTATTTTAGAACCAGTTTATCGGAAGCAAAATTATTTTGAAAGGACTTAAAACATCATACTGTATTTTTTTCTCTGGATACTCAGAGTTTACTTTCTTGGTCTATGCACTTGATGAAAAAAGTTCCAAAAACTAAGGGATACAGATAGTACACACAAAAATAATAAAGATCATAATATACAACATTCATCTCAAAATTGTGCCCTCCATCCTACCTACAAACACACACACACACACACACACACACAAACACACACCTCTTACCTTGAAATATGGTTAATTGAAAGATGTTTTCAATAGCTTCAAACTTACACTGAGTAACTTAGGGTGCCAGAAAATCCCTAGAACACCCAAAATTCTTGTATATATTATCATAGTTAATACCCACAATTTGGGCATATAAAACACATTCTTTCTAGCATTAATTTTTAATACAGATATTTTAAATGATGTGAAAAATTCTTCTCCAATGTAACTGACATCAAAACACTTCTAAGAACAAATTTGACTTAGCCCTTGTGGAGAAAAAGGAACACTTCTCCACTGTTGGTGGGAGTGTAGACTGGGGAAACCGCTATGGAAATCAGTGTGAGATTCCTCAGGGAACTAAGACTAGAGATTCCATTTGACCCAGCTATTCCACTTCTTGGTATCTTCCCAAAAGAATTAAAAGCATCATACCACAGCGATATATGCACACCCATGTTTATAGCGGCACAATTTGTAATAGCTAAATCTTGGAAACAGTCCAAATGTCCGTCAACTGATGAATGGATAAAGAAAATGTGTTTTTTTTATACAATGGAGTACTACTCTGCCATAAAGAATGATACAGTTGAGATATTTCTAGATAAATGGATGCATTTTGAGACTATACTCTTAAGTGAAATAAATCAGACACACATGTTTAAATACTTCATTGTTTCTCTGGAGTGAGAAACTGAAAGTGTAGATAAAAACTAAAATATACTATATTGGGAAAGGGAAGAAAATGTCCAAATGGGAAAGGGAATGGGGGGTAGGGGGCAGAGGGACAAGAGAAATAAGAAATGTAAGGAGAAAATGGAAACAAAGCTTTTGTAAATAAGGAGGGAGAAGGGGGTGAGGGGGAGGGGAATGGGAAAAAAAGAAGCAACAAGATATATCATGTACAGGTACAAATCCCCTATGATGAATGTTATCACTATGTACATCTAAAATGCACCGTTAAAATAAAACTAAAAAAAGAAAAAAGAAATTTGTCTTAGCCCAGAGCCTCTGGGAAAAGATTTGATGTTACTCAGTTAATTGAAAGAAAGGACCAAAAAGAAGAGATGAGGATAACTGGTTTATCGACTTTACATGTTGGCTTAGAAAAACATCTATTCTAAATTTAACTATTTTTCAAAAGCCATAGAGAATCTTCTAGATTTAGGGACATCAAGTATTTTAGTGCAAACTGTGCACATGTACACACATACAGAGTTTATAGTCATTAAGTTATTAAAATGTTTTACCAGAAAATTCTAAAACAATTAATTGGATAGATTTCACACCTGAAAGTCAGGAAATAGTTTGGAGTGTTCAAACCTTTGAAAACAAATAGGAGCAAGAAGAGTATTACTTCTCTTTCTGAAGGGAGTTATTATCTAATAGTAGGTTGGTTACTATCAGGCTGGATATCCATTTAGCAATCATTTCCCCTACTTCTATATTGAGGAGTCTATTTTATTCTGATATGTATCCTGTGACTGGAATTTTAAAAATTTAATCTTACTGAGTTATATTTATGATTAAAAAGTGTAATATTTAAGGTATACATTGGGTGATTTGATACATATAAATAATATAGATATCACCACAATCACGTTAACTAATATATTCATCACTTCAGATAGTTATCCTTTTGAGAACACTGAAAAATCTACCCCATTAGCAAATTTCATGTATATAACATACAATTAAGATTCTGAACCCTAATCACACTGCTGTACATCTGATCACTAATGGCCTCATCCTTCCTTCCTTTTATCTACTCAGGGGTTAGCACTTAACACAACTTCCGCTAACTAAAAATGGTACATTTGCCAGGGCTACCGGAAAAGCCTCCCTCACTCCTGGAGACACCAAAGAAGAAATGGTTCTGTCTCTCCCACTGGGCACTGTGTTGTTTTCAACAAAAGGATGGCTCTGTAACAGCCATATGCAATTAAAGAGATGCTGCTTGAGGAGATTACAATACAGAGTACACAAAAACAGAAGAAACCTCGTCCCTGATGTTATTGCCGATTTACAGAGTTAATTAAATCTGCAACCATTCTACCTCTGAACTTTTCCCTCTGTCTTTTCCTCATTGATAAGCACTTTTCTGTTACTTGCAACCAAAATGATGTTATCAGTTTCAGAACTAAAAGAATCATAAACAGCATTAGTTTTAAAAATGAATGATTAAGTTCGAAAGTTGCGAACTCCATGTTTATTCACTATGTATCAAACTGAGATTTCTTTATTCCAAATTCGCACATGTATATAAAGAAATATACTGCAAACGTGCTGCAGCTGCTTAGTGACTCAGCCTGGCAAGTTTCCTGTCTGAAATTATGTGCTGCACTGAGAACCTCTCATCAAACATTCTGCCTAGAACACAGGAGTAAGCAGTCAACAGAATTAGACACATATCATTGGAAGTAGGGATCACATATAATATAGCAGAAGTTAAACGATCTCTGTCTTTGCAATATTGACCATCAAATAAGGAAAGAGACATAAATAAATAAAAAAGAAAACTACATTGAAAGCCTATCACAGATAGCACAATATCAAATGCCAAGTAAATGATGCCAAAACTGAATCCTGCAGGCTGGAAAGGGGGAAAAATCAGCAAAATCTGAGGCACTCGGCAGACATGATGGAGTTCACAAAGAGAGGACTAGACAAGTAGAATATGGAGAAAAGAAGGAAAAAGATTTGTTTAGTGGTTTTAGTTAAATCTGCATGCTACCAAGTTAAAGAGCATAGACGACAAGGATGATGTCAGGCAAGAGTCAGAGATAAGGGCGCATGTAATCGTGTGTTGACTATGGAAGATCTTGAATATCAGACAAGAATCTGAGTTTGAGCTTGCAGGTGAAAGAGTATTTGGAGATTTTAAGCAAGTGAGTGCAATGATGAAAACAATCTGGAGAGAGCAATCTCTTGTCTGGATGCAGTATTAGAAGGGCAGGATTGGAAGCAGGTGGTAACACTGCGACCATTTGTTGTCATGAGAAACAAGCCACGGTCACAATTTACATCATTAAGGAAGGTTGTCACTAAATAGAACTAAATAGACTTGAATGAGATTAATGACAGTAAAAGCAGAAAAGGCAGTGTGAAGTATTTGATGTCATGTATATTAATAAATAGAATATTGATTGGTTTTACTGTTTTGGAACTAATCATTATTGTGATAGAATTTCATGTTCAGTGTAGGAATGTTCAATTTTTCAAAAGAAAAAAGATGGGTACCAATGGTTCGTGGTACCTCATTTTATTGTTTTATTTTATTGTGTACATTTGAGGAGTGCAAAATGATGTTAGGCATACTTACATATAGTCAAATTGTTATTATAATCAAGCATCTAATGTATTGATCATCTCACATAATTACCTTTTTGTGTGTATGGAGCAAGAGCACCTAAATTCTGTCCTTTTGGCAAAAAATCCAAGTCCAGTGCACCATTATTTACTAATCTTCACCTTGTGCATTAGATTTCTAGTCTTAACACATTCACATCTGCAACTTCGTATCTTGTGACCTCTAGCTTCCCGTTTGTTCTGACTGCTCCCCAACCCTGTACCCCTGGTACCACCCTTCTATTCTACATACTCAAGTTTTTATTCATTTAATTTTTAGATTGTACATGTAAGTGAAATCACGGAGCATTTTTCTTCCTTGTCATAATGTCCCCAGGTTCATACGTATTGTGGCAAATAGCAGAATCTCATGTTCCGTGATTGATACTCCATCTGTGTATGTACCACAGTTACTTTATCCGTTCATCCTCTGACGGACACTTAGTGGTTTCCATACTTTGGCTATGGTGAACGATGCTGTGATAAATAAAGATGGCTTGCAGATATCTTTATGTGGTGGTAATTTCATTTCCTTTGTATTTATATCCAGAAGAGGGGTAGCTGGTCATAATGATAGTGCCACTTCTACTTTCCTTAGGAGCTTCCATACCGTTTTCCATCATGGTTTTACAAATACACATTCTCACCAAGATTGTCTCAAGAGTTCCCTTTTCTCCGTACCGTCACCAACATTTATCTCTTAGCTTTGTGATGATAGCCATCCTAACGAGTGGGAGATACTGTCTCATGATAGTTTTAATTTTCATTTCCCTTATGATTAGTGATGCTCAACATATTTTTACATACTTGTTGGTCATTTTTATATCTTCTTTGGAGAAATCTCCATTCCAATCATTTGCTCATTTTATTAAAAATTGAGTTATTTGCTTTTATGGCATTGAGTTCTGTGAGTTTCCCATACATTTTGGATATGGACTCCTTATCAGACATATGGTTTCTAAATATTTTCTCACAGTCTGTAGACTCTCTTTTTACTTGTTCCTGGTTCATTACAGAAACTGTAATTAGGTAGATATGGTCCCATTTGCTAATTTTTGCTTTTGTAGACTAAGCTGGTATATAAAATACGTCCAAATATTCATTGACCAGACAGTTTCATATAGATTTGTTTTCTGTACTATTTTCTAAGAGTTTTGTGGCTCTAGATTTATTTTGAAGTCTTTTTAATATTTTAGGGTTTTTTTCCCTGTTTTTTCCTGGTTGTAGAACATACCTCAGGTAGTTAAGGTAACTGCTACTTTGTTGTTCTTTACACAACAGAAATAATACAAAAAATAACCAAGTTGAAAAAGGAAGACACTATTTCTTCCTGATAGGATTTTTTGTTTCTATTAATAGTATTTAATGATATGATTCACTTATTCTACCTTTGATCATATAATTTTAATCATGAAATTTATTTATTCGTACATTTATTCATTAATTTATGCTTGTATTAAAAATATTTATTACATGCCTCTCCCACGCTGTTCGGTGCCCATTAGTAAAGATATAAAAAATGGTAGTGAGCTAATCTCTTTCTCCCTGGAGTTCACAACCTGGTTGGAAAAGTACCCCAAAGCAAATAACCTATTATAACCTATCGTTTGGTAAGATTTATGATGAGAACAACACAGAGAATTTTAAGGAACATGTAGGAAAGGAAATTTATCTTAGAATTCTCAGCAAATATGATATCTCAGTTCTACTTCTAGAATTTAATAGCCACGTGATATTGATCAAATTAATTAATATTTCTGTACATCACTTCCTTCACCTGTACAATGGTACATCTTTAAGGGGCATTTGCAAAGAATGAATTTTTGTGTGAATATGAGTGCGGGGGGTATGTGCGTGGTGACTGCTACCTAATAAACTCAACAAAGAATGCTACAAAATGCTATCATAGTTATCTGTATCATCATCATATGTTGAGTCATAAAATATGAGTAAAGTTCACTAAGCAAATTTGGTAAGGAAGATGTTATCCCATGAAGATGAAATAGAAAGGGCAACGAATGGGAATGATGGAAATCAAGAGCACAGCCGATAGAGGGAGGGCAAGTTTTCCAAGACATCTGCTGCAAAGTCTTTTTTCTCAGTTCTCAAGGGCTTACATCTTTCTCTTTTTTATCTAGATTCTATTGTATGTAGCGTGCAGTGCATGTACTTCTGGCCTAAGCAACAACCTCTGAGTCTAATGAAGAGGTGGCATCACAAACCATGTTTCTCCATGTTCATCATATCATGAGAAAATTATTCTGGTTCAAGGTTAAAACAAACTCTCACTGGACAGAAATATGAATGCCTAAAGTAATCCTGTGTGTTGCGACTTTTAACTTAACTACTCCTGAATCAAATGGTGAACATTCCCAAATTGTATGCAGATACTTATATGCAAATACTTATTATATGTACACACCTTTAAAAATATTTTACTAGAAAAAAGACAGTATTTTCATCAGAATTTCAAAAGGGTCTATGACTCCCCACCGAAGAGCAGATGCTAAGCCTGAACTCCCATCGTCATAATCCTTTTTAAAGTGCCACGCTCTACCCACTTTAAAAGGGTGTACATATCTTTTATATGTATTAAGATTTCCAGCTTGTGATATCTTCTGAGGTATTGAATTCCACAAGGATACTCTCTGTTTAAAAAAATAATTACTGTATTTCCATTTTCTTGTACTAAAAAATCCTCTAAGCATCAAGTTATATTTACAAGTTCTAAGATTACAGGAGCTTGGAAACACATCTTCCATGAGAAGCGCTGTCAGGCAAGGCTTCTCAAACTAGCTGTGAGGAAAGACTATATATTTATTTCCTTTCCCTGTAAACTATAGCACGGTAACACTGTTTGAAAATAATTAATTAATAAATTCCGATGTCAAACTTCTGCAAGAATTTCTAAATGCATGCCATCAATTTTTATACTTATCACAAGTCAGCAACAAATAGTTCGCTCTTGAAGCACACTCCGAGCTGCAGTGGTATAGAGCACTGGACTGAGAATACACTACTTTCTTGGCTATGTGAATTTTATAAATAAATTATGGAAATTTAAAATCCTATATATTTCAGTGGAATTATATTTTTCTCATATTAAAAAATCACATAACGCAGATCAACTTTCTTAACTTTTTTTTCTTAACAGTTTTTTTAAGTGTACAGTACAGTACTGGTTGGAAGCACAATTTTGGAAAATAGATCTCTCAAACTTTTCTAACCTGAAAAATTGAACCAGTACAGTTGCTGGACAGCAATTCCTCCACTGCCTCCTTCCTACAGAAAGAGACTTCGTGTGTATGTGTGTGGGGCCTGCACTTAGGGCATGTCACTGGATACATCCCCAGTTCTTTTCTACCTTTTTCATATTCATACAGGGTCTCAAAGTGTTACAAAGTTGTCAAGGCTGAACTTCAACTTGCAATTGTCCTGCTTCAGCCTCCGAACAAAGATGCCTTAATGCTAAAGATTTTACTAGTGAAGTTGATGGGAGGGAGAGGCAAATTCCCAGCCCTGTCTTAATGTGTTTGTGGAATGATCAAACTGGATAATTTATAAAATCAGATGATAGTATTCAAGGAACAGTAATGATTAATTAAAGTTATTCATGCTGACAGGAGCTTCTCTGTTTTTTTGGGGTTTTTTTTGTTTGTTTGTTTGTTTGTTTTAATCCATACAAAAGATCAGATATTCCACACGGTATAGTCTTTTTATACATTTTCTTTTAAAACTGGAAATCTTAATGCAAACATGTTTTAAATATATTTTATGAAAAATTATGATGATCAATACCTATACAAGAATGTAGGAAATAGAAAATCAGATTGCAAAGCGCTCGCTTGCTGCAAGACAGAGAACGTAAAATTGTATCCAGCATGAAGCATTGTAGGATTGTAGGATAAGAATCTTATGAGGCATAAAGAAAATAATAAATAAAATGTTATGGAAAGAATTAAGTATGTCTTACTAGAGCTGGGGATGAAGGCAAATATGAGCCTTTTGTTTTGCTTTGCTTTAGATTTATCCTGCGTATTTTAATCTTTTAGTGCAGAAAATGTCTAATTTTCATTATAAGATGTACATTCATTATGCAATGGTTCACATACTACATACTACAGACCAGACATTTTTAAGGTCAGAAACAACGAGACTGAAGAAGCCAGAATAAAGGGATAAGCTAGAGGTCCTCATTCTAGAGGTCTGGACGGAAGGGCACCTTTGGAGGCATGTATGTTATATATGAGCAGAAGAGAAAATCATGAAGTCAAAAATTATACTAATTATCCTAAGACAGAGAGAATGTGGCAATTTGAAAGGTAGAGGAAAAGGAGGAGAAAAAGGAGGAGGAAGAAAGAGAGACATGTTAGGATATTTATTAAAGAGAGTGTGCTAGTAAATCACCAAAATACAAATAATGTTAGTTTTTGTTGACAGCCCAACTAAAAAGCTCAACAGCACAGTTCAATTCTTAGAGTCATCAACATTAGGACAATTCCCTGAGTCATCTTTGGTGCTCCTAGGTAATTAATTGCTTTTTCTGCATATGAAAAATTAACAAAATTATGTTTGCATTACTCTTCCAAATAAATATACAATATAATTATAAGTAAGTGTAGAAAATGATTCAGTATGTATCTATGAAACAGAAAGCATTGGTTGTGAAATGAACTTTGATTGGGTTTTTTAAAGATACACTTAGATACTCATATGGCCAGTATTATTCTTTTAACAAGCTATCCACTGGGTGAGAAATAAGAAACACAATTAGGAAGATACCTTATCAGATCTCGTCTTATTATTTTTATACCATGGTGAGTTAGTGGCTCACTCCTAAGCACTAGGTCTTACGGTTCTACCTGCCTCCAGGTCAAGTCATACGTGCACACTCCACTTACCCCACGTATAAAAGATGTAAGCAAACACTGGCTTACCACCGTTCCTCCCCTGCCTCTTTTGACTCCTGTGGTCTCAAATTCTTTTGTTGCCATTCTTGTTCTAGGCACTTGTTTTAGTTACTTTTCTCTCGTTGTTGGGACAGAATACTCGACACCCAAAGTTAGGGGAAGAAAGGTTTATTAGCTCACAGTCTGCAAAGGTTTCAGTCTATAGTCCGCTGGGTCCAAGGCGGCGGGGCAGCGTGGCAGACCAGCAGCCGAGTAAAGTGAGGAAAATGCAAGGAATGTATGCTAATAAGCAATGCAAACAAGCAGCTAATTAGCCTCTTCCTATATCTTTTATCTAGGCTACCTGCCCCCAGGGCGGCCTGCACTCCCACCCCCAATTTCAGTCTCACATCCTTGATCCCAGCAGAACAATGCCAAACCGATCAATGGATCAATTTAGTAATCACACACTCTAGATCCAGCTATCTCTTACCACATGAGGCTTTGGGGGGACATCTAGACACAAACCATAACAGCACTCAAACTAGAAATCTTAGAATAATTTTCTATTCTTCCTTCCATCTCAAAAATCATAACCAAATATCAATTTATAATATATGTGGTGAAATAAGCAATATTTCTTACCATGAGTTAGGCTGCATGGCAAGTATTTTGCACGCTTTTCAAAATACATCCTTATCTCCATTCAAATCTGTAGGCAGTATATTTATTGTGCTATTTAGAAACTGAGAAGAGTAGGGTTTGGGGAAATTGACTAACTTGGCCACATCCATACAGCTGTTAAGGAGGAGAACTGGGATATGAATGTGGACTCTTACCGTAACTCTTATGTAATACTTCATCTCTGTTGCATTCAAATGCATTACCCTTATTCAGTATCTGATCCATATTTTATTCCCTCTAAATTTTCTCATAAACTACTGCTTTGCTGGGATTTCCACAGTCACTTTCTTGCTATAGTTTATTATATTTACATCATTTAATGAAAGAAATCCAAATTTTATAACCAATAGGTCTAAACTTTGATACTTAGGATGCAATTTATCTTCCAACTATATCTGTCTGCTTTTCTATCCTATAATTGATACTCCAGCCCCTTTAGAACTTTTGCTTTCCCTTAGAAGATTATGTATGTACAAAAGCTGGAAGTGTTGAGTGTTTGAGAAAGAATGAGTCCTGTCTACAGAGCAGGAGGGAGTAGACTAGAAAGGTGCTTGTGTCCACTCTGCAGAGGAAACAGTTCTCTGAGTAAGGAGTTTGATGTTAAGCTTGGAACTAGGACAGAGGTGAAGGTGGTGAGAAAATATGTGTGTGTGTGTGTGTGTGTGTGTGTGTGTGTGCGTGGGCACGCGCGTGTGTGAACGGCTTTATTCTCACAAAGTTTTGATGACATTCTATCTGAAGAAACACGCTATCCTCGTGTTTAGAGTGTTTTACATCAATGTGGTTAAGAGAATTAAAACCTATAGTAAGGTCAATTTGTTTCGGAGAACTCAATAGTGAATACAAACTGTGAGACAATCTTGTACAAAAATCAGTCCTGTATTTTATTTTCTCAAGATTTTAAGAAATATCAAGGTAGGAAGAATTGTCAAAAGAACTTTAAAGAGAAGCCGATCATATAAACTTATTTTTGAAAAGGGAAAGCAATGATGATTGACCTATAAGTAGTTGTTTTGATGAAATATGGTAGTCAATCCAATCTTCTGGGGACACATGATGTGATACAACTAATTACCAGTTATATTATAAGCCCGTTTGGGAATGTTAGTTAAATTTTTTCTTATTATGCAAAAAAAATCACTTACCCTGATCATTTCTTCTCCTATATTTCTTAAAAAACCCAAGACACAAGATATTTACCTTGGTGCACACACAAACACACACATGTACACATATGCACACACACATGTTTTATACAGGTTATAAAATAAAGCAGATATATAAAAACATCTCAATGAACACAGGCTCGCTTTTTAAAATCTAAATAATAAACTATGATTTATTTCATATTTTTAAAAAATCAATGTTAAAATTATAAACACAATGGTAAATTTCATTAAAAGAGTGTTCTGCAAAGCACCAGTTTTTATTGGGTGATTTAAAAAGTGACTTCATGGGATCACAATCCTTAGCTTACATTCCATGTACACGAAAAAGAAGACTCAGTCCCAAAAGTGCGTGTATTTGGAAGACAAAATCCGATGGGCATGACATTTTCTAGCCAGATAAAAATACACATGCATATGTCTATGTGACTCATTCTACACAACTCAAAATTGCTGGTGAGTGGGTGTAGCTATGAATATTATTGCACAATGTAGTTTTCAAAGAAGAAAACAAATCTGGCAGCTTCCTATCTTCCTGGATAACTTCAGATTAATTGCAATTCCAGTTAATAAAATTCCCAATTAAAAATGCATTAAAGACATGTCAAGTGCTGGAGGACAAATGAGAGAGAATGAGTAATACGAAGCCAAGGTGACAATTCTCCTACAAATGTATGTCTTTTGTCTGTCTGTCTGACTGCATTTTAATAAGTTAGGCCATGTTTCATCCAATAAATTGAAATAGGAAATGGATTTTTTTGACAGTACTTCAATTTGATTTTTTTTGTCAGTACTTCAATGTTACTATATTTTAGATGTAAATTGTAAGATCTGACTTTTCCAAATATTTTGCCATTTCAGCCATTCTTTGAGGATTGTGATTTGATTATTGTGAATTATCAATCAAGTCTCTGTAAGTCTGAAAAATAAGGATTATTTTAATGGTTAAACTTTTGAGGTATTTTTATGTCATTTACTGTAATGAATGACTTGACATGCACAATCTTAAACTCAAAAGAAAACATGCATTTCTGTTATTATTATTATTTGGTATAAAAACAAATAAGATAGTATAGCGTGTTCCACGAAATGACATTGTAAGAAGTCAGTCATGCTTTCGTCTGATGCTGAATCTTGTCTCTACTACAGTATTAAACTAAATTAGTACATTATTAAACATCTTTAGAAATGGCTGGCTTCAGTTTAATGAAAATAAGGGTTCAATAGATAATAATTAAAATACAAGTGAAAGGAATAATGTAAAGGCACGTCCAAAGGGTTTATAGTGTGTATGTGAAAACTAATACATAAACAATCACAGTTATATACATGTATTTTATTCACTGCATGTCCCAATTTTATGTAATTTACCAATTTACATAAACAAATTTACCCGACTTTATATGTAGTGAAAACAGTATTATCATTCCCTTTTTTTTGACAAAGGCTCATGCAAATATAGTAATACACAGAAGTTGTGTAGGAATCTTGCTGCTGTGAAGTTTTTAAGTGGACTCATTTTTATCCATAACAGAGCCTTGTGTACAGTTTATTGTTTTCAAATCACTACATACAAACTTTTTAAAAATCAGATGCCTAATAAAGGTCGAGTCCAGCTAGAACCAATAGTAAATGGAGTTACTTCCTAAGACCATGGCTATGTGAGGCAGAGAAAAACAGCACGTCTGTGTAAACACCAGACCTCCGCATTGCACTTCTGTGCACCTTAACAGTCAATGCAGGTCACTGCAGCTCCTGCTCCAGCTATCGACTATGAAATTGGCATCGTGAGCCACAAAGTCTCTGCTTGCTGTCCCATCATCATTTTATTGACTTAGGTGCAATTGAACTTCAATCAGCAGTTATTCGTTTTGTGCATACTGAACAAAGAAGAAAGCAAACAAGCAAGGACATCACTCTGTTGTAATATTGGCTCTGTGCTTCTAACCTAGTCTCAAAAGGCTTTATTCACAAACCTATATTTACCTGTATGTTTGTGCCTGGAACACTATGGTTCATATTGCTCTTATTCTTATAATTACCTATTTACCTAAATAAAGCATTCATTTTTTACTATTAGTCCTACTTGATTCTCCCAATTTTTCCACAATATTTCTTCTTTCTTCAGATATGAATACTCCCTTGGTGGGGAATTTTAATCTTCTCAAGGGCAGTCGTGTCAAATTGACTCATTTTTTTTTTTCATGTGTGCAATCAGTATTTTCATTCGTTCAAAAAGTAAAAGACATTTTGAAGGATTGATTATTCGGAAATTCGTGCTACCACAGCCTTTTGCTTTTTTTAACCTATGAAAAGTGACTTAAGCAACTTGAAATTTAATTTTCTCCCCCCAGAAATGTATATAATCAAAGCGAAGTATAATTAGGATGAAAATAAAATGAAAGAAATTCTGGAAAGTGACTAACACGTAGCTCAGAAGATCGTCAGTGCATGGCAATTCCTGCATTTCTTTGATTAAAATCTTGGTGAATGCTGAATTGCACAGTAATTAATAGTAAGTTTAAGCAAAATGGCCAACTAAACCATCTGATAAGACATAGTCATTCCACCCTCTAATCATCTAATTCCTTAAGAAAAATAGACTTAAAATGAGAACAAATTTTACCCACCTGATATAGTCATGAATGACATCATCTTACAGTGATGCACACACACTCATGTTTATAGCAGCATTATTCCTAATATCTAAATCATAGAAGTGGCTTACATGTCCATCAACAGATAAATGAACAAAGAAAGTGTGGCATTTATACATGATAGAGTACCACTCTACCATAAAGAAGGATAAGCTTGAGTCACTTGTAGGAAAATATATGCACCATAATGTTAAGTGAAATAGCACCCAAATTTCAATATCTCATAGTTTCTTTTATATGAAAAACCCAAAATATAAATAAAGAGCAAACTAAAGAATAGATACTCAGAAGTAGGGAGATAGATATTTTGCAAAAGGGAAGGGGAACAAAAGATGGAAGGAGGGGCGGGGGAGTAGCAAAAGGGTGAAAAAAGAATTAAGATGTGTTATGTACATGTAACAACTCCCCACGAAGGATGTAAACATTATGCACTGCAAACATGTACTGGTAAAAAATAAAAATTGAAAAAAATAAAGCCTATAAAATAAATTCATTGTAGACGGCATCTTTAAAGGGGGAGGGGTGAAGAGGGTTCGGAAATGGGATGGACTCAAACAGCACAAGGACCTTGTATGGACCGCTGAGGCAAATGCCATCGGTGGGAGATTTTTCAGAATTGCCCCTGAGAAATTAGGAGTGGGGAAGCTGATTTAAAAAACAAAAATAAAAACAGAAAACGGAAATTAATTCATCTCCTTTGTAGCCACCAAGAAAAATAAATACTGTATGGCCACAAGTGAGTGAGTGAAGATAGTGAATATGTGTATTTGTAGAACATATATTATCTATCTATCTATCATCTATCTATCGATTTATCTGTCTTCTATCTCTATCTCTCCATCTATCTATTGTCTATCTACCATCCACATGTCTGTCTTACCACTAAGGGTGAGAGATACATCATAGTCAAAATATAATCTCCTTTAATAAGAGCGAATCTTTCAATCTCATCGACACACATCTTCAACCTACGTATGTAGCAAACAGACTTGCAACTCTTCAGCATATTTCAAACACTTACGAGGATCAATATTTCTGACAAATAGTGATGTCTTCTAAACTCTGACTTTAAACTGTAGGGTGAACTATATAAGGGTCACCACAAAAGATAATTTATAGTTAAGTTACATAACATATTTAAAATTCCTGGCAAGCATAAGGCCCTGAGTTCGATCCTCAGGAAAAAAAAAAAAATTCCAACTTAACTTTAAGACTGGAAATACTTTTCTACAATTGCTTAAATCATAAATCTTAGTGATGTTCAATTATTTACAATGTGGAAAGCAAGATATGGCAAGTAGAATGGGTGTGGATATTGAGTTAAGATTATGGTGAATCAAAAAGAACGCCTTTTATATGAAATATAGTAAAGATGTTATTTTATACCTTTACAAAGAGATTTTTAAAGTCAAATACTGATGATTCCCATTCTCATATTGATTAAAATTACCTCATTTATTATTTTAATAGCAACAAACTTCCATGATTTCTACTGTACTTAAAATGATTGACAGTATATTCTTCAGTTTAAAAAGGAACACACACACACACACACACACACACACACACACAGAGCAGTAGACTATTTCTGAGAACACCTTCCATCATAGCTCTAAGCTATGTAACCCTTCTAGCAGAGAATGCAGGCAACAAGACACTTAGAAAACAGAATGATGCTATTAGTTTCACCACATGTTAGTTAAAAATGAAATCTTAAATGTCCTCTTCCAGAATGCAGGGAAGTCACTTAGTGTCCACAGACTATACTTGAATAAAATTTTATTAAAATATTACATGAAAAAAAAATAAAATAAAATATTATATGAAATTTGTTTTTATACTCTATGCTTATGCATTTTCAGGGGAAAGTCAAATTTTAAGCATTATTTAGATGAATATATAAAGCCCAAGACAAGGATATATTTGTCTCCATTCTTAGATTAATTTTATTGTCTATTTTCTAAATATGATAAAAGAAACATTAGCTGGACCTCTGTGTAATTTCAATGAAATGATTCACTGTAAGAATATATATTCATAAATATATAGACATAGATATATTTATGATGACAAATGTATGGATTTAGATTGAACCATGGATTTTAAAGTTGCTTAATAATAAAATTAAAATTGTAAAGAAGTTATTATACTCCAAGTATAATAGTAAGGAATAAAGTATTGCTTATAAAGTTATGACTTATAATTACAGAATTATACCACTAATATAAGAATTTTGGTACTTAATATTTAATTATAAACTATGTGGCAAATTTTGTACCAATTTGTCTGTGGAACTGTAAGTTTTATTACTGCAGTGTGAAAAACAAATTGCTAAGATTGGGATAGTACCAAGAGAAGTCAGATACCTGGAGACTAAGAAACAAGGTGGAATTTACTTAGTGATCTAGAGACAATGCTCCTTTACCTGTGTGAGAGTTGGGTACAGATGTCAGGAATTAATGAATTGTGATCACCCCACAACCTTTACAGACCCAGACAGGAGGCACTTCCCCAGGTGACTCTCTGTAGATTGCCCTTGGGCTATACTTTGAGAGACATAAGGTTAAGTTCAGACTCTCAGACAGCTGAAATTATTTTATGCACAGTAAGTATAAATCTAATTTGTTTTTCCACTTTTTATTAGTGCATGTTTGTAGTACATAATGTTTGCATTCATCTTAGGAATTAGGCATACACACTTAATCTAGTATATTGATTCTTTTTATTCCTGTTCCCCTCACCTCCAACCTCCCTCCCTCTGTCTCTAGATCAGCCCCCCACTCTTTTTCTTTCTTTTTTAGTTCATATTGGTGACATATAATGATTGTATTCATTGTAGGTAGTTGGTGTACAAGCATGACACATCTAAATCTGTCTAGAGCAGACTCATATCACACATAGAGTCATGTATATAATTCATAAATATACATTTAAAGAGAGCAATATCTATCTACTATTTATCTATTCAAGTAATACTTAAACTTAGAACTATAACTTGCATGCAGAGCAGTATAATTAGGTCACTAAGACAAGGAAATTATAATCAGAAAGCTGCTTTAAAATATATAATTAAAATAAGATCATCTACAGTAGTCCAATAAAATGACATTAATGTATAAACTGGTATTAATCTCATAAAAATCTTGTTAGTTATGCAGAATTGTTCTATCTCCATTTTTATGAAGAAATATGGAAATATAGAAATGTATAAAATGAACACAGTATTCCTTCTTATTTTCATTACATGGAATTAGTAAATGTTAAAAATTTAGTGTTATTTCCCTCTTAAATATTGTAATGAATGTTAAATATTAAAGTATTATATAATGTCTTAGTCTCTTTCTCCTTGCTGGTACCCAATACCCAATATCCACTATTGAAGGAAGGAAGGGTTTATTTTGGCTCAAGTTTCAGGCCATAGTCAGCTGGCTCCAGGGAAGGGTGGCAGGACAGAAGGCCATGACGGAGGGGAAGCCGCCCGACTCATGGGGGCAAGGAGGCAGACAGTAAAGAGAGGAGCTGGGAAAGGAGACATGCCTTTCCAGGTCATGTCCCCGGTAACCTACCTCTTCTGACCAGGCCCCGCCTCCAAAATCCAACAAGCTGTAGTGCTCCCATATTTCAATCACTTTCACAATCCTCCTCCGAGCACATGAGGCTTTGGAGATTATGCCCCTGACTCCCAAAAGACTCACATGCAACTCTTTATGCAAAATACATTTAGTCTCTCTTTAAGAGTCACCAAAGTCCTAACAGTTTCAGCTTTGCTGAAAAGTGAAGTCTAAAGTCTCCTCTAAGATTTAAGGCAAATTCTTAGCTGTGAACACTCTAAACATAAAAAAGAAAGCTAAATTTTTCCAACGTAAAATGGAACATGGTAAACAGTCTCATTTCAAAAAGGTGAAACAGGGAGATAGAAACCAATGGGACCAAAGCAAGACTGAAACCCAGCGGGACAAACATTAAGTCCCATAGTTCCATGTCTAGTACCTGGGGCAAGCTGTGGAGACTAGATGTAAACCCCAAAGGGCTTGGACTGCCTCACCTTTATGGCTTTGCCACACCATGTGGCTTCTCACTTGGGGTAGCTTTGCCCACTGCCTGTGACATTCCACATCCCTAGCATCTCCAGTTCCCTGGGGTCTCCACTGCACTTTCAGCTTCACTCTCACAATCTCATGCCATTGTTCTCACAGAGGTATACTGCCTGGCTTCCTAGGTCACCGTCCGAAATCTGGGTGGAAGTTTCCCTCAACCCACAACTGTTGCATTCTGAATGCCTGTAAAAACAGCATTATGTGGCTGATGTCAAGGTCTTCTGCCAGCTCAAACAATAGCCAGAATCATAGCTACAGTAGCCTCTTAGTGCCTGGAGTGCTACACACCGTGAAATGTATCCCAACAAACCAATTCCCTACGTGGCCCTTTTCCACTATGGGGTCTTGGGGCTTTCTCCTCCAATTAAAGTTGACAGTCCTGCACCCTTAAGGCTGCATAGGTGGCTCTTGCTGATTCCTGGGATTCTCTCAAGGCATCAATTCCACTGTCTGTCTGTAACGTATTTGGTTTATTTTTAATGCTAATCTTTTCAGCAACCAAATTGTCCTTGGTCAAAACTTTATAGGCCTCAACTTTATAGGAGCTTCCTTTCTGGTGTACCTCAAAACTTTTAAAATCAGTCAGCTGTAATAGTTTCTCTTAATTCTCAACGTGGAACTGGCTAAAATCCCCCCAAAGTACCCATGACACAGCCTCAAGATTGAGCTGCCCTGAAATTACATCCACCAGATTAATTAGTTCACCATCCTTGGTCTCAGTCTCTTGCAATATGTTACGACATAAGTTAAATGTAGACAAATTTTCTGCCAAACCAAAACATACATGGCCTAACCCCCAACTGCCAGTGGAGTCATTGTTCATACCTGAAACCTCTAAAGCTAGACTTTATTGTCTGCATTTCTATCATCATTCTGGTCTTCTGAGACCTGACCAGAATCTCCCATCAACCTCGGCTTACAGCACTCTAGGGCTTCTCCAGCTGGCATCTCTAAAACTTTTCAAACTCTTCCTGTGAACCAGTCCCAAAAGTTTCTGAACTACACGATCAGGTAGTATCACAGCAATGATCCTACTTCACTGGTACCAAAATATATATTAGTTAGGGTTCACTGGAGGAACAGATTTAATGTAAAATCTGTTTTTTAAACAAAGAATTTAGCAGGTAGGCTTATATGATCAGAAGTAGAGCACTCCCATTGGCGATTTGCAGAATCAGAGAGGGAAGAAAACAAAAAAGACTGGCTCATGGTAATTAACTGTAGAGGAGGTTTTAAAGTGTGGGTGAGTACCTAAGAGTAGGACTTTAACAACAGGCCTTTTCTGCGAACAAATGGATTTAGCAGATGTATACAGAGTGTTCCACTCCACACAACAGAATACACATTCTTCTCAGCTGCACATGGGACATTCTCCAAAATAGACCACATACTAGCTCATAAAGCATGTTTAAGTAAATGCAAGGGAATTGAAATTATACCATGCATACTATCAGACCACAGCACAATAAAACTGGAATTCAATGGTAATAGAGAACAAAAACGCCACATAAACACTAGGAAACTAAATAACATCCTTCTGAACAACAGCTGGGTCACAGAAGAAATTAAGCAATTTATTCAGTTTAATGATAATGTTGATACCACATACTGGAACCTATGGGATACAATGAAAGCAGTACTACGAGGGAAATTCGTTGCATTGAACTCCCACATCAGGAAGACAGAAAGAGCCCAAATAAACAATTTAATGTTGAACTTCAAACATCTAGAAAAAGAAGAACAAATCAAACCCAAAGCTCACAGGCGAGAGGAAATTATTAAGATCAGAGCTGAAATTAATGCAATTGAGACTAAGAAAACAATACAAAAAAAATCAATGAATCAAAGAGTTGGTTCTTTGAAAGAATAAATAAAATAGACAAACCCTTAGCCATTCTTATCAAAAAAAAAGGAAAGAAAAGACCCAAACCCATGCAATAAAAAATGAAAAAGGTGAAGTCCAATGGAAATCCAAAGGATCATCAGCACCTACTTCAAGAACCTCTACTCAAACAAGATGGAAAACACTGAAGAAATGGACAGATTCTTAGAAACATATGAACTACCAAAACTGAATCAAGAAGAGATAAATATTCTAAATAACCCAATATCAGCCATTGAAATTGAAGAGGTAATTAAAAACCTACCAACAAAGAAAGGCCCAGGT